>JASGXE010006098.1:0-21499 GCA_030068105.1 Sinentomon sp. SZTP_YWyxl | reverse complement strand
TTCACCTCACATTCTCCGGTGTCTTGTCTCCTTGCAGCAGCATTTTCCAAAGTTTGATATCATTTCCGCAGTCTGGGATTACAAGTGAAAACACAACGTTCTCGACTTTTGCCGTTCACATTGACCTCACTAAACACATCACAATAATTTTGCATTCGTATTTCCAAGCAGAGATGGTTATTTCTGTCGCAATGCTCGGCTCGGTGAGCTGTGTTTGGTGAACATGTCGAAACTCTGAGACCTGGGGTTTTGTTTTTTGCTCCAGAAGTTCATTGTGTCCGTTGTTCGCTGGTGTTGACAATTTGTTTTTCGAAAAAGCTGTCTAAATTTCTCGGACGTCAAGAGTCCTGTTCTCATTGAAGAGTCCTGTTAGTCATTTTTTTCGCCATTCGATTCGTGCCTGCTTAAATAGCGTTTCCTGCTGTGCGAGGGATCGAACCCCAACATCCGTTTCGATGGATGATGCGATCGAAATCAGTTGCAAGAAAACACCAGACGATCGCAGGTAAGCACAATGCATGCCTGACCTTTGACCTTTGCGCAGGCACCCATTCACTTAGGTTCACGGATCGTCCTATTCTGAATGCCCCGCGGGCCACAGGAGAATTTGACAGATTTTTTAAGCACGGGGAAATGTTATTCCCCATCAGGTAAGCGCCGTTAAATGCATTCCTTCATGTTATGTGTTTTGCGGCGCATGCGAAATGGGGAATTACAATGCCCCGTGCTTCAAAAGTTTGTAAAAATCTCCTATCTGCATAAATTTGGTGATAAAATTGCGAGGCATGGAGGCAAACGTGACGCAAAGTGGTAAAAGATGATCACGCTGTAAGCCTATATGTATATGTCATCTTTCCGCAATTTGCATATTGGTGATAATGTCACATAAAGGTGACAGATCTCGCGGAATTTCCACACGGATTTGTTGAAATTATCCAGGAATGTGTTGCGACACCATTGAATGGCATACTGAAACAGTGGATATTGCCACGAATTTTGGGTTTTGTCATTTTTGGTGGAAAAGTTTCCACGATGTTTTGCAGTGAATCTGGCGCACTCGGCTTATTTCATTTGTCAATTTGGATTTTGGCCGCAATTCCACTCGCAACAAATCCTGAGACGCTTGTTGCGTTTTTTTTCCACACATTGGTTTGGATTTTTGTTTTTGTACCGATCCCACTGTTGAATTGTTTGCACAATTTTTTTCAATCGTTTTGTGTTTCGTCAATGTTTCTCCCGAATTTGCCTTTTTTCATTTTATAGTTTTAATCAATGCTTCTCTGTGATTTTTTGTGTTTCTACTCACTTTTCTACTCATTCCGAGCTCATGAAAAATGGTCTGAAATTATTCGACCGATGTTTCTCGAGGCATTTTTCATTCTTGTGAGTTTTGAAAATTCTTGAAAATTCTGTGAAAGAAATTTTTTCTATGAATTTTTTTTTTTTTTTTTTTTGAAAATTCGATTAAAAAATTGTTTTGAATGTCATTGCTGTTTCAAGCAGCTTGCGGTGCAAAAAAACGTGTGAATAAAAGTCGGTGTGTTTTTTGCTTTTTATCCGAAAAATTTTGTCACTTTAAAATTTCGTCAATGACTTTTCAGCAATTTCATTCCGTTTCATTGCAAGTTTTTTTTCGTATTAGGTACTTTTTGTGTGTTTTGAGAGCTTCTCGATTTTTTCCTCCCCATGCCTATAAGGTGCACCCTAAGTTGTACCTAATTTAATATTTCACTTCATCATTTTCACATTTTATTTTATTCTATTTTATTTTGTTTTACGAGTAGGTATTTTATTATATTTTATTCTACCAGCATTTTATTTTGCTTTATTTTTCTTTATTTAATATGTTATTTTATTTTATTTTGTTTAATTCTATTTAACATAACCTATTCTGTTTCTTATTTTATTTTTGCTCTATTTTTTATTCTATTTTATTTTATTTTATTTATTTTATTTTATTTTATTTCATTCAATTTTGTTTTGTTTTATTTTGTTTTATTTTTTTGCCCTTTTATTGCTGTTTTTCGCTCCATGGTTTTGTTTATCCCGCAGTGTTTTTATCCGAATGTGTCGAGCTAATTGTCCTCGCATGAAATTTCCAGGCGGTTATTTGTGCAGCGCTTTTCATATGCTCAAGAAGTAATTCAGAAATCCATGCGAAAACTCTCTAAAATCTCGGACCCACAGGGCGATAATTTCGCGATTTTTTTTACTGTTCCTTGGTGGCATTTTTGTCCAAATTTGAGGTCGTGGAACTTCAAAACACTCAAAGAATCTGTATGGGTAACACGCAATATGGACTGATATGCACGGAAAAAATAACAAAAAATATTTTTAAACGTTTTGTATCTTTGCCCTTATTCATGAATAGAAAGCGTAACGGTTGTAAATTAGTACAATAATCAAGAACTTTTGTTTCTACATCATATGGCCTAAACTCAATGCCTATCTTGGCAAACATGTCTTCTTTCTTTGAAACTTTGCAACATACCTACTCGCCAAACCTGTGTTCATTGTAGCGTCACAAAATACACACATTAATCGCATGCAATCTGCTCAGAAAGGGTTGCCCGCAAATTCGCAACGAGGCGCTTGGAAAGTGTATGGCACTCAGCATTTGCTCCATCCTTACAGATTTGGCAAAAAGCCATTTCGATGTGTGTGGCAGATTTCAATTTGACATTTCGGCTATGTTTTGGAGGACATTTGTCTTGCAACCACGCAGTGTGCCATTGGAAACCAACTCAACATGGATTGTGGATAGTAGAATTGTTTATTTTTGAAACACCTTGTACATCCTATCAGTTGTTTGGACTATGCGAATAGGCATAAATGCATTGTATCAGAGATAGTTACGGAAGCCCATATCCATGGAAACTTCTGAAAGGCTTACCTGGAACGCACTTGGTAATGAACGCTTTGACGCCAAATTACGCTATAGTAGGTACAGGGTGGAGCTGAAATGCATGACGATGACTAATTTGTAAAATGACAGGGCCTAACATTCACTGCTGCAACTTGTAACCTTCCGTCGCAGATGAAATGACAATTAGGTATTGTGGAAAAACTTGAAAATCAAAATTCATTATCACAAAAAGATATGAGGTGGTACCAGGCCATATGATCACAGGCCAATCCATTTTTCTCAGCAATGCACTGAAAATGTGGTGAAATTATTGAAAATCTCAAAAATTGATGAAATTTAATTGTAAATTTTTCCCAGCAAACATATTCCTACACAGAAAATAGGATGAGATTTTTTTTAAAATCTCAAAAATTGATCAAAATTCTTTCCCCTAAACATTTTTCTGCAGATGCCCATGCCTGCCTACACTGAAAATGAGGTGAGATTTATAAAAAAAAAATCCCAAAATTAACAACAATTTATTTTGGATGATAAATCACTCAATTTCACCTGTTTTCTTTTGACAGATCGCCCTTCAGCTTTTCGCGTGAAAAGTGTTGCCTCCGAAACTTTTTTCTTTCTTTTTTATTTCCACAGGCAGTGGAAATTAAAGGCATGACAGTGACAAAACCATCTGAAAAAGTCCAAATTTGGACCTGAGGGAAGAAAACTTTAATTTCTATTGCGAAGTCGAGTCATTGCAAAATCTCAACAACTCCACTTTGTTAGAATGTTACTGTCAACAATTCACAAAGCCTCTTTGTTCGAGCTCATAAAATCGTCTTTTCGGCTTGTCTAAAACGATGATAGTTCTAAAAACCTGCCTTCTCAAACACACTTTTGCGTCGCCCTGTCCAAGAAAGAGTCCAGTAAAGTATTCGGCACTTTACTGGAAATGTCCAGAAGGGGAAAAATTGACGAAGAACCCCATTGAAAGAGAATGGAAAGCAGAAGAAAAGGTGGAATAATGACTGGCCGAATTCGAACAGGACATGCAGGATGGGACAGCCAGCGGAATAAAAGAAGGGCGAAAGGAGGAAAGATACCTGGAGAGGCCAGCGTAGGTTTGGAAGGCACTGTCTCTGTACCTTAAGGCAAGTCAGTCATGTTAGAAAGACAGCTAGGACGAAAGATAAGATAAAGAATAGCCGGATTGCGTGTCAGTTGATCCACTTTCCATGACGAAGACCCTCAATCAGTCTCGGACCAGCGGTTTCCATGGGTGGCAGAGCCAGGTGGCACTCTGGAGACAGGGGTCAGCACACCCCAAAAAAGGACTTTTTGATAAATGTACACCAATATCATTTTATCAGAAAATTTTAATTTTTGATAAAAAAAAAGGATGCACATTGCATGCTTCGATTATAATGATACGAAATTTTATTTTCTGCATTGCGATGCAATTATTTTGCTGGATGTGTTTCTTGATAATTATTAATTAAAAATAAATTAGAAAATTAATTAAAAAGGCAGGGCCCTAAGACACCACCTTGTGAGACTCCGGACGTAATGGGTGACTCAGATGACTGGCAACTACTTTATCACTCTCTGCGTCCTGTAAAAATTTCCACGAGAGCCAAATGAAACAATGAAATCCTAAGTTTTTTACTTTTTACAGTAATTTATCGGAAGCACAAGTTCAAAGGCCTTCTGAAAATCGAGGAACACAGCATGGATAGGAACACCACAATCGATATTTATTTTTTATAATTACAACCATGATGAGCGATACAATTCCACGTGATGGAGGTAAAAGCGACAGATACACAGAGAAAGCAGAATATATACAGGGTACACAATTAACAATTAGGGCAAGCCATTTGTGGTGCGAAAGAACAAAAATCTATGCTGGTCACATAACAATACAGTGTTTAGACAATAAACGCTCCCTTTTATCTCATTTCTCGGTGGGCATTATCCTCCCCAATTCTAGGAGTTCCGACGCCCCGGGTGAAGACCCCATTCACTTCCTTCAAGGAAAAGGACATGCATGCACTCAGGGTGCGCTTCATTTTGGCATTATTCCGGTCTGCACCTTCCTATAAGCCGCTTCCTTGACCCCTCACCCCCATTGACCTCTCTTGATTCGTTTCCTTTTCCATTGAGTTTTGTGTTGTTGGATGCCGGATATCCGGGAATAGAAATTTCGTCCGATGATGAATGGCAAGAGCCAGAAATTTTGAATGTATAGAGAGGCGCTGGTTTAAGGGCAGGCAGGTCGGAAGGAGCTCAACGATGTCTAATACCATGGAGGTCATCAGGGTGCTTGGACATGCGATGAGTATAGACATACGCTTCTATCAGGGACTTCCAACGGTGTAAAATCAGGTCATAAAACAGCGCGTGTTACGTTGTCGTCCAGAAACCCCAGCAGAATTGCAACAGCAACCTGAATCGCACCGATCATTTTTAGGGTGATTTGTACACAGACCCAAAACATGTCACATGTGGATCGTTAAAAAATCCCTTTGAGCATCAGATATCCTTACTGAAGTTGGGAAGGGCTGATAATGTTCGGCACCAAACGCAGATGGAGATTTCGACAACTCCTTGCTCTTTTATGGAGCGACAATAATAACGCCCACATATAGCTTTTCGGACCATTTTCTGAGGCAAATTCAGTGCGCGGGTATACACCCCCCAGACCAAGCGACTCATGCGCTGATCACTTCCTGTTTGCAAATATTCAAGGAGGTCTCCAAGACAATTGGGATCAAAACATCACATTATAATATGGCGATGGGTCATCGAGGGATCAACTCTTCACGGAGCATCTCCTGAACGCCAACGTTTTACGCCCGACGCCCCATAAAGAGCGAGCACATCCTTGAGTCACATGCAAAACCTTTTCATGCTGTGGTCGCCGCCGAAGATTTTGAACCATCGGGTTTGGCCTTTGGGGGTTTTATTTTTTTTTTGGGATTTTCCCCAAAAAAAAGGGGAACCCCGGGGAAAAAAAACCCCGGGGAAAAAAAAAGGGGGGGGGAAAAATTAAAGGGTTCCCCTTCCCCCCCTTGGAAAACCCCAAAAAAAGGGGGGGGTTTTTCCATTAAATTTTTGGGGGGAAAAATTTGGGTTTGGTTTTTAAATGGGGAAAAGAAAAATTTTTGGTTGAGGGGTTTTAAAAAAGGGGTGGAAGGAGGTAAAATTGTCCCTTCCAATTTGGGTTTTTGGGGGGGGGAAAGGGGGTTTTTAAGGGCCCAAAAAGGGAAAATTTCGGTTAAAAAGGCCGGGTTTTGGCCCAAAAAACCCAAAATTCCAAAACCCTAAAAAATTTTTTTGGGCCCAGACCCCAAAAGGTTTTGGGGAAAAAACCCTTTCCAAAAAAGGGGGGGGGGTTTAATTTCCCCAAAACCCAAGGGTTTTTCCCCCCTTTTTTAAGGGGAAAATAAAAAAATTTTTCCCCTTTTTGGGGGGGGCCCCCCCAAAAGGGGGGGCCTTCCTTTTCCCTTTAAAAAAAAATTGGGATTAAAAAACCCCTTTTTTTTGGGGAATCAAATTTACGGGAAAAAAAGCCAAGGGGGGCCCCCCCATAAGGGAAAAACCCTTTTTGGGGCAAAAATTTTTTTAAAAAAAGGGTTTTTTTTGGGAAAAATTAAAAAATTTCCCCCCCAAAAAAACCAAAAACCCCAAAAAAAAATTAAGGGTTTTGGGAAATTTTAAAGAAAGGGGTTTTAAAAAGGGGAACCCAAAAAATTTTTAAACAAATTTTTTGGGCCCAAAATTGGGGGCCCCCGGGAAAATTTAAAAAAAAACCCTTTTTCCCTTTCCCGGGTTTTGGGGGTTTTTTTTTTTTTCCCCGGCCGTTGGGGAAAAAAAAAAAAATTTCTTTGGGGGGGGGGGAAAAAAAAATTTTAAATTTCCCCCGAAACTGGTGCTCGTCATTCTTATTGTCAAAGCATAAAGGTACTCATAAACATTTGCAGTTACGTTGCCGAAGAACACACGGCAACAGCTTTCCTTCCTGAAGGACATATTGGCAAGTTAGATATACCTGCAACGAACTGATGAGATAGGTTCCTATACATATTCTATCTCTTGACAGCGAAACAAGCCTTGTTTCTCGTCCACAGAATTCAGCAGTAGCCTACATTTTCCCTTTCGATTTCCCTACGCTTAAACTCGATAATCGCCCCATGCACTGACGTTAGAACAAGTCGAATTGTCGAGTTAAACGGAATAACATGAAGAGGATGGCAGGCAACTTTATCAGAATGTTGAATTTTTTCGTAAAAGACGCTGCACTACAGGGTGGACCCAAAAGACCACGCATTTTTGTAGAAATTCGATGAAACAAGCGAAATAATACCTGAAATGAACTGGCTTCCATTTTTGCAATTCAAATAAATTGATTGATTTTAATTGATCGATCGATTGAAATCGCATTCTTGTCAGTCAATCCAATTCATTTTTAATGATCAGTTGGGAATTCACCAAAATAACCGCCAAGAAACCGCAGCCAAGAACATGATTTGAATTGCGGAATCAGGGATTCAGGGAATGTCAGTTCACCCTGTACCAAAAAGTCGAGCCTATTGACAATACGAGACAAGACAAGACAAGATATATGATTAGATCATATCACGCGAAACTTCAGGCCAAGGTTCGCTTGGAACACTCTGCAACTGCTACTGTTTGCAGAAGGTTTTATAAGGTTCACTTAAATATATCTGTCACAGGGTGCTCGAAAATGTTTTATGAGTTGCTGAAAACGGATCACTGTGACATCATGTTTCTCGCTGGCAAAATGAGAAGTTGGACGCAAGAGAGACTTGTGTTTGGGCTCCACGCGGCAGTGATTTGATTGAGGCAGTGATCCTCGGCAATGATTTGATGATATGGTGATGTGGACTGCGGCACTGATTTTAGGATATGGTATGTCTGCAATGTGGTCTGGACGCTTCAGGATCATTTTGAGACCGGTGGCCCTCACGCCTCTCTTATCCTTTGTAGCATGCGAAGATGATCGAAAGATGTTTGCGGACCATCAACCGATACACAGGTCTCTTCTGTTCGGCGATCCGGAGAACATGTTCAAGGATTTCAAGTGCGCTGAAAACTGCGATCTTGATTTCTGCATGACCAATCGGCTTTCAGTACCATTAGAGAGCTTCCGAGCGAAGCGTTTAATCTGTTAAAATAGGTACCTCGGAATGAACATGCATACCACTGCGGTGCGCCACCAAAATTATAGTTGAAAGCTTTGGGGCACTAAAATAATCCCAATTTTTCGCGTTCTTCATTGCACGTGCCCCACCGGAATGGTGATTGAATGCATGATTGCCGCCGTTGGGATTGCCACATGATTGCCACTTGCTGCATCAGCTGGTGGATGATTACACTTCTTTACTTAACTTGCATCATCATCCCTCAGAAATTATTTCCCTTCCCGATCACATTGTAGACTAGATAAGCGAAGGTACCTAGTCTATTAGATCCAAAATAAAATAGGCACACACAAATTAGGATATTGCTCCGCGCGTGTAAATTTGTCCTTATAATGTAAGCAGCTTTGTTTGAAGAAGGAATAGGCTAATTCAGGCAATAGCCCAATCTTTACTTTTTCAAGAAAGGTTTTATCATCAAGCAGGCTGTGTCTCGGTAACGGGTAAGGACGCACTGGTTTAGTGCAATACAGCTCATTCCACTTGAAGATATGAGCTGAGAATGCTTCACACTTCTCCATTTAAATACACAGAAAAACTTTAATTTCTATGCCGAGAATGAAGTTTACGACCGAGTTTTCATTGTTGAAAAGAATTCTGAATTCACTCTGAGCACACTTGGGAGCATTCTAAGGTAAAAATGTCGTCGGTCAGAGCTGCTATTGACGTGGAAGCAGGGACGCAGATATAGGAGGGGTCCCTGGGGTATTTCGCACCGCCCCCGCCCCACTTCGCGAAAGGCTGGATCCGACACTGCAAGGTTCTAATTGGAATTCCTGTTGGAAGTCCATGGAAGTCCATCAGAAATCTCCGTGCATGGAATTTTGGCACTTTTCCAGCCTGACCAAACACATCTATTGGAGGAATGTTTCACCAAAACACGAACACCAAATCTCCACCAATCTCCAAATCTCAACCAATCTCTGCTTTTCTGGCCTTGTTGCATTTGGAGTCGTTTCGTTTCGCCGAATTTTTTTACGATGATCGTTTTATGGATTGTTTTTCCGCGAAATGTTTTTTTTTTTTGAAATTCAATTCAAATTCAATTTTTATTTGCGGTGTTTCCCCCTATCAAATACTTTGAAGGATGACAAACATGGGACAAACAAGGATGACAAATAACATTGTGGGTTCACAAATTAGTGAATACAAACATTCGGCGATGACACAAAAACATAATGAGGACCGGAAAGTAGAAGAGAGAGGGACTCTTGATTATATCTTTGAAAGTCCTCGTAACTTTCTAAACGACTTCGAAATCTGTTGACGTTCAGTGGAAGATAAAATGGGGAAAAACTTGAATATAAAATAGCTTGAAAGCTTTTTTTTTTTGTTTCTTATTCGAGAATTCGTTACTGAAAGCACTATTCA
The DNA here is from genome assembly GCA_030068105.1 of Sinentomon sp. SZTP_YWyxl. Classification (NCBI taxonomy): domain Eukaryota; kingdom Metazoa; phylum Arthropoda; class Protura; order Sinentomata; family Sinentomidae; genus Sinentomon; species Sinentomon sp. SZTP_YWyxl. Next base: position 12,058 of record JASGXE010006098.1, on the reverse strand, counting down.
TTGCTCGAAAGCATTCTTCATTGCAAAATACACAGGTGTGTTTTCGGACAAGACAAGACTTTCGCCTGTCAATGAGGTCGGATTTGCCATTGTCAGAGAGAATCAACTGCGGCTTCAATTGGATATATTGATTTGATTATATTTTATTGTCGGAGTTTCCTCCTTTCAATAAGCGTAATTATATAAGCAGTCACAGTAAATTACTTTTGCTAAACTATGCTGAATGATCTGGGGGTAATATATGAAGGGATAATGTCTGCACAAATTCAAAAAAAAATACATGTCAAAAGAGGAAAGTTAGAAATAATGTCACACTCACAAGAGAAAAAATGCGTGCATCAAAATAACACCATCACACCACTTTTTGAAACCCGGATGGCCTGAACGGACCTCATCTTCTGTTGACGTTTTAGAAGTATGGCCAAGCTCAGCGGGGCCTTAAAAATTTCAGGCGGCAAGGAATTACAATCAGTAATACTTCTTCCCATGAATGAAAATTTTCCCACATCTTTACGAAATGACCACAAACGTAGCTTAAAATCACGATCCTTGCGAGAAAGATACCTTGGCGGGTAAGTTGAGGGATGCATATCCTCCCACCCTCCGACTTTTGCCAGAATTTGGGCTATCCCAGACAGACGAAAACGCCTTCTTCTTTCACTCAATGTCTTCCAACCCAGCATCTATACTCGTATATCATAATGAGTGAATGATGCCCACTCCTCTAAAAATGAAAATCAGGTCTAAGCCACCTGCATAGAAATGAAAATCTTGCGACCCGAATCTTCCCACCGAGTTGGGAATGTGTGGGTCAGTTGATTGGAGTCACTGGTCACAATCAAATGCCAACAATGCCATTTTCAGCCGTCAGCGAAAAACGTGTTTCAGAAGAGCTGAGGCAATTTCACGCATTGCAGCGGCAGACCTTAAAAGAACTATTCGCATTTTGTTGATTCTAAGCCAACTAAAACATCAACAAGGATGGGTTTTTGTTTGTTCTCATTCGTCTATTATTTGCTGAATGTCTGAACGCCAATGAACCTTTACAGGATGTTTCGAAAAGACCTACCTATTCGTCTTTCGGGCGTCGCAGAGGCGCCGGAATTGAATGCTGCGGGAGCCTGTCCTCAGTAGTGTCGGGACCGTGCTTGCTGACGCTGATTTTCGTCAAAAATTTCTCTCATGCGAGACCCTGCTGAATATCGCGAAATATGACGAAAAAAAGCATTTCACAAATCACTCAAATCAGGAAGATATTTTCCAAACGTGTGCGCAGACAGAATACAATTTTTGCGGAACACCCCTCCGCTTATCTATAGGCACGATCGAACAAGCCGTGTAATTTTAAATTGCAATCCATTATCACGTTTTCATTCAGTAAAGTATGTGGAAAAGGAATCGTTTCATTGCAATCATGATGGAATGTTGTTGAGGGGAGAATATGGGCTCCATGTGGGAGCGATGTTCAACTATTTCTGACATTTTTGTTTAGGACATGCGACAAGGTAGAAAACGCCAGATAGAGATGGTTAGGGTTCAGTTGACTGTTCTTATCCCCTTCAGTGACATTTAACAATCCGTTAAAAAAATTGGAAAAAAGCTGATGACTTAAATAATTTTTCAGAGTTGCTTCAGGGGGGCTGCTATTTTATTCCTGGACGCCCCTTTTTCCGCAAGTTGGTGCGGTATCCTGTGGGAAAAATCAAAAAATCATTTTTATGGAAAGATTGTGGTGGGGAAAATATCCAATATTCAACAAATAAAAAGGGTGTGAACGCGGTTTCCCCACAATGGCTTCGCGGATTCCCCAACTGACTCACTTTTGACAACGCACAGAATGCATGGACAGGCCCACGCCGAGCCAAGCGCACAGAACTGGTGAAATATTTTCGTGAATGGGTTTACCAAATTTCCCGTCCTCAGGTGGGTGCGCGTCGTTGCGATCACTACGTTTTCAGCTTGCCGCCAGGTGACATTGATTTCCAGCAGGAAACATAAGAGAAAGCTTGACCAGTGCTCCGGGAACCTTCAAAATATGTTGGCCAAAATGCCAATTTCGCGCATGTGATCGCCCTTATGCATAACGACACGGGATGACAGATACCTGGCACAAAATTTCGCTATCGGATGTATACTGGCGGCGGAAAAAGATTACCCACATGTAAAAAATTTCCATTCTTGAGATTTTAGCAAAAACTCCATGCTGTAGAGATAAAAGATCCTCTTTCACCACAAATGTCAAAATCTGACACCTCTAGAAAGCTCAGTTGCAATTTGGCGCTTTAATTTCTACCAAACGCATAAGTGAAAAAAGAAAGAAAAAAAAGTTTCTGAGGCAACAGTAAGATGGGAAAAACATGTATGAGTAATCTTTTTCCGCCGCCACTATACAAAAAATGAACAGGGTGTCTTGAGTGAGGTTCAACACCTGTTGCCACATTTGATTTTGGGAACACATTGTGCAAAAATGGCACTATTGGATGTATGAATATGTACTTTCCAGGGTACCTCATAAGTGAGGTCCCATCACTGTTTTCGCAAAAATTGAACTGTTGGGTGTATGAATATTTGTTTTCACACTGTTTTCACATTTAATTTTTGAACACTTTATGCAAAAAAAGGTTGTTTCAATGCTGAAGCGCATTTTGAGGCAGGGTTTCCCTTTCCTTGTCCATCACTTTCCACAGATCCTGCGGAGGACACAATGGCAACGTAGCTTTCCCTGATGACGAGAGACTGTAAAACAATTGTAAGCTTGAAACACCTCTGTGTACCTGTAGGCCTACCTTCACTCATTTTTCTGGCTATACAGTCCCAAATTTTTCTGAAAGAGATGAAATTTTTATGTTGGTTGGAGTACTGGAATTCTGATTTGTTGATAATAGATTGATTTGGAGCCATCTTCCTGGCTGCAGCAAGAGCGAACGAAAATGAAAGTAAACATGATCCGTTAAAGACATCAAGAAAAAAATGAAGCAAAAGCGCGTCCGCGTGCGGAATTGATTTTCAACATGTGCGTTTTGATGGGAAATTATTTGTGCGGTCTTCGAAATATTGCATGGCCCCCTACGCAGCCCACAGTGTTGCAGTGCATTCCATAAAAGATCTGAGCCAACATTCACTCTTAAACATTAAACTCACATTAACATTATATTAACGTTCAACCAATATTCATTCCTTGACATTTGAACAAATAAATGCCAAAACAAGCAAAGTACGCAATCGCATAGGCAAGTGGCAATTATTTGAGAACATGGTGATATGGCATGGTGATATTTGTGGCAATTTATCATGCTTCATGGAAAAAGGGAAGCCTCGCAGTCTGCGGAGAATTGTATTTTGGGCCATCCTGTGCTGCAGAATTCATCCTTGGTACGCCGCTTCCCGTCAATGCAACGGTATCAGTCCATGCTTTCAACTTGCAATTTTAAGATTCTCCGGACGATAGATTAGGTGCAACGCAATTGAAGAGCTGCCTACATATTCTTGGCAAAAAGCCACTTTCCCGCGGCAACAAAAAAGGCAAAATTATGCCTGTGTCGGCGCGAAAAATGTTTGCGGATTATCGGCAAAGCTCGTTAAGTTTTTGCAACTCTTTTTTATGCACTTTTGGCATGAATTTGGCAAACGCGTTGCACCAGACGCCATAATGGCGTATATGACCCACAAATCAGTTGCTGGAAACATTTTGAAAAGTGCTTGCGTAGTCTAGATGGCTGCCCTATGCCTTAACCCAAGGAACGGTTTTGGCAACAGTTTACAATACCGCCCTGCCACCCGAACCACCGGAGCCACCCGAACCACCGGAGCCGTTTTTACCACCGCAGCCACTCAAACCGTGAATCCACCGTAGCCGCAGGAGCCTCTTGAATCACCGCAGCCACCCGAACCCGGTTTCCCACCCGAGCAACAGTCACCACCACCGGAGGCCAGTTTACAAACCCTGCCGGGACTTTAGATGGCAGGCCGGGACCCCCACCGAGCATTGTTTTTTCCGAGACGGGACAGGGTTAGGTCAGGTTCAGATAGCTTTAAGTAAGAAAAAAAAATTATTTTTATTTCTTGCGAAAACAGATCCCCAATCGAGCATTCTTGCACCAAACGGTCTCTGCCAACTAAAGTCGCAGCAGGGTATGAAAAACCGCCCACCGGAGCCAGTTCGGGTGGCTCCGGAGATCAAAACAGCTCCTGCGGTTCGGGTGGTTTTACGCCCAAGCGCAAGCATCAGTGGTCGGCATTATATCTTTCTGCTTACCGTTTTGTCTTTAAAATAGCTATTCGTTTTTCCATTCAATCCTTTTTTCGCAATTCCTTTTTTCGGATTGCATGCCTTCGCGTTTTCGACATCCTGCGCAGGCTTGGCGTGGTTGTGAGAAAGACGCAAGCCTGTTCAAGCTTAGCCATGAAAGTTTTCCACATAACAAGGTTATTGCGCACAGCACACGCGCTAAGTCGACAATGCTGCGACCTCTTTGGTCCACGACGAAAGATGAAATCATGACTGCACTCTGTGATCCCAATAGGGCTGAGAATGTTGCTTTGAATGGGACCAATTTGCCTGCATCTGGGTGACCTTGCAGCGGCGGTTTCTCAACATATAACTAAATGGTCAAATGCACACATATGCACAAAAACATTTCGGCTGCATTTGCCTGCTTGTTTGCTCCCCGCTGGCACCCGAGTCCTTCGGCTGGAGGGACAGTCACCCACCTCCTGCTGGACAGTTGACCCTTTCACGGGCCGGACGAGGCAGGAGTGTGTTTGCAGATCAGAAACGCCTGGTGAAACTTCTTATCTGTGCTTGAAACACCCGCCAATGGTTTGCATCCATGCCCCGCTCACAAATTCTATTGGACATGCAGGTGAGGTGGGGTAATCAGAAGCCTGGAGATGAGATCATCGGCAGGATTGAACAATGTTTTTCTGATGGATTAAATCGAGCAGGTCCTTTTAAATTTCAAACAGAGTCTAAGATCTTGTTTTGGCAATGCCCTTTCAAATTGCTCATTTCCCGAAAATTCCCACAACACCAAAGGGCGTGATACGTGTACACGTAGAGCTGGCTTCCTTGTGTTGAAGGCTCTCAATCGTGTGATGCGTGTTAAACCTTTCTAGGTGAGACCTTTCCCCGAAATTGCACCTGTCAAACGCTGCAAAACGATGCCATTTCGGATCACTCATTCACAGAAATTGCCCCTGACACCAAACGACCATGCTTTTTCTAATGTGTAGAAAAGCGAGCGTGTGATGCGTGTGCCATTAGAGTTCTGCGGGCGTCGCACCAATTATAGCATTTTGATGTGTTGTTTTATTGTTTGTTTTTCATCCTTTTATTCCTCGACTTGAACCTTTTAATCGTATGACCCAGCAGCGAACTGACCTGTGCCTGCCACCAAAGATATTGCGGAGTATTGTTTAAAAAAATGCGTGTAGCGTGCTTTTATTTCCCACAGGGGCAAAGATCATTAGTGAAACGCTTGCAAAGTGATTCCCTTTCAGATGACATCATTCCATGAAATTCCCCTGAAAACAATCGACTATGCTTTTTCGGTGGAGAAAAGCGAGCGTGTGATGTGTGTAGCGTGTTTTTATTTCCCACAGGGGCAAAGATCATTAGTGAAACGCTTTGGAAAGTGATTCCCTTTCAGATGACATCATTCCATGAAATTTCCCCTGAAAACAATCGACTATGCTTTTTCGGTGAAGAAAAGCGAGCGTGTATGTGTGTAGCGTGTTTTTATTTCCCACAGGGGCAAAGATCATTAGTGAAACGCTTGCAAAGTGATTCCCTTTCAGATGACATCATTCCATGAAATTTCCCCTGAAAACAATCGACTATGCTTTTTCGGTGGAGAAAAGCGAGCGTGTGATGTGTGTAGCGTGTTTTTATTTCCCACAGGGGCAAAGATCATTAGTGAAACGCTTGCAAAGTGATTCCCTTTCAGATGACATCATTCCATGAAATTTCCCCTGAAAACAATCGACTATGCTTTTTCGGTGGAGAAAAGCGAGCGTGTAATGTTGTAGCGTGTTTTTATTTCCCACAGGGGCAAAGATCATTAGTGAAACGCTTTGGAAAGTGATTCCCTTTCAGATGACATCATTCCATGAAATTTCCCCTGAAAACAAACGACTATGCTTTTTCGGTGGAGAAAAGCTAGCGTGTGATGTGTGTAGCGTGCTTTTATTTCTCACAGGGGCAAAGATCGTCAGTGAAACGCTTGCAAAGTGATTCCCTTTCAGATGACATCATTCCATGAAATGTCCCCTAAAAACAAACAACTATGCTTTTTCCGTGGAGAAAAGCGAGCGTGTTATGTGTGTAGCGTGTTTCTATTGCCCACAGGGGCAAAGATAATTAGTGAAACACTTGCAAAGTGATTCCCTTTCAGATGACATCATTCCATGAAATGTCCCCTGAAAACAATCGACTATGCTTTTTCCGTGGAGAAAAGCGAGCGTGTGATGTGTGTAGCGTGTTTCTATTGCCCACAGGGGCAAAGATCATTAGTGAAATGCTTGCAAAGTGATTCCCTTTCAGATGACATCATTCCATGAAATTTCCCCTGAAAACAATCGACTATGCTTTTTCGGTGGAGAAAAGCGAGCGTGTGATGTGTGTAGCGTGTTTTTATTTCCCACAGGGGCAAAGATCATTAGTGAAACTCTTTGCAAAGTGAATCCCTTTCAGATGACATCATCCCATGAAATTTCCCCTGAAAACAATCGACTATGCTTTTTCAGTGGAGAAAAGCATGCGTGCGATGTGTGTAGCGTGCTTTTATTTCCCACAGGGGCAAAAATCATTAGTGAAACTCTTTGCAAAGTGAATCCCTTTCAGATGACATCATTCCATGAAATTTCCCCTGAAAACAATCGACTATGCTTTTTCGGTGGAGAAAAGCGAGCGTGTGATGTGTGTAGCGTGTTTTTATTTCCCACAGGGGCAAAGATCATTAGTGAAACACTTACAAAGTGATTCCCTTTCAGATGACATCATTCCATGAAATTTCCCCTGAAAACAATCGACTATGCTTTTTCGGTGGAGAAAAGCGAGCGTGTGATGTGTGTAGCGTGTTTTTATTTTCCACAGGGGCAAAGATCATTAGTGAAACGCTTACAAATTGATTCCCTTTCAGATGACATCATTCCATGAAATTTCCCCTGAAAACAATCGACTATGCTTTTTCGGTGGAGAAAAGCATGCGTGCGATGTGTGTAGCGTGCTTTTATTTCCCACAGGGGCAAAAATCATTAGTGAAACTCTTTGCAAAGTGAATCCCTTTCAGATGATTTCATTCCATGAAATTTCCCCTGAAAACAATCGACTATGCTTTTTCGGTGGAGAAAAGCATGCGTGTGATGTGTGTAGCGTGTCTTTATTTCCCACAGGGGCAAAGATCATCATTGAAACACTTGCAAAGTGATTCCCTTTCAGATGACATCATTCCATGAAATTTCCCCTGAAAACAATCGACTATGCTTTTTCGGTGGAGAAAAGCGAGCGTGTGATGTGTGTAGCGTTTTTTATTTTCCACAGGGGCAAAGATCATTAGTGAAACGCTTTGGAAAGTGATTCCCTCAGATGACATCATTTCTGATTCCCTTTCTTCTGTTCTCTGGACATCTGACAACTCGAACTCGTCCGCTTCCCAATTCAGAGAAACAAAATTCCCAAGTCTCTTCAAAGAGGCGCCCAACTTTGTATATCCAGCTTCTAAAGCTTGCGCTTCGGCATTTTTCCACCCGAACCACCGGAGCTGTTTTGATCACCGAAGCCACCCGAACCGGCTCCGGTGGTGTTGACTGTTGCTCGGGTGGGAAACCCTGTTCGGTTGGCTCCTGTGATACAACAGGCTCCGGTGGTTCCGGTGGATTCGCAGTTCGGGTGGCTCAGGTGATTAAAAGGGCTGCGGTGGTTCGGGTGGCTCCGGTGGTTCGGGTGGTAGGGCGATATTGTAAACTGTTACCACGGTTTTTTAGGCAACCATTTAGACCTAAATCCAACGGCTGACGAATTTCACTCAACTTCAGAAGGTAGTCAGATCAGGTCAGCAAATCGAAAACCATTGGAGAGGGAGGCGTATTGCCTTGTCACTTGACAACCTTGCTATTGGATGGTTTGATGTGACACTTTTGGGCTATCATGTCGCAGCTTTCAAAAGGAAATCTGACCAGTTTGCAGATTTCAGTTGCACGATGGCATGGCCACTGAAGAAAGTTTACAGTTCAAACATTTTGTTTCACGAAAACTGCCATCTAGAGTACGACACAACTGGACTCAAAAAACTGTGTCGGAGCGCGTTGGAAACACAGACACTTTTTTGCAAATTCCGCAAGGTGGTGCGTCGGTCAATTTGCGAAATAGAAAGGCCAAACCCTGCAGGAAATTGCCCAGTGACATAATATCATATATCAGCCGGGAAGGATTTGGAATGAGAAGTAGGAACCTTGGGTTTGCGGAGTCGAGGCGCATTCCGCGATACGGAAATGGCCAAAGCGTCACAGCAAAGGTATGGGGCCTTCCATGCATGTTCAGAATTAGTTTTGCGGAAAACTTCATTAGGTTTCTAGAAGTTTTTTTAGGATTTGAAACTTTTTTCTCTAATTCGGAAAGATAACGTCTGCATTTCCCATAAATCAGACACTTTGAAGCAGTCGCCATGGGCCTGTGTTATGGCCTTTTTGGCAAAAGATATTCTATTGTCGGGCTCCAAGTCCATTTGTGTGTTGTGGACAAATATTTCTCGCGCTGACGCTGAAATCGCAAATGGCACGCGATTTGGGCCAAGCATAAAGAAACGCAGGGATCCATGAGAGACAGATAAAAAACGTCTTGGACTTTCATTTTGCTAAAAAAGGTACTCGTCTAAAAGGGGATTTCATACGCCGCATGTTAGCACTTCGTGGGTGTTTTCTATCGATACCCACAAGAGACATTTCCGCTCCAAACAGAATTTCGCGATTTCCTCCACGTCCAGGTATAGTGCACGAGGGTCGTGACGCCAAAAAAGATATTTCATGAATTTCCAGATGACTTTGAGATATTTCCCTTTGAAAAAATGGTGATCCTCGCTGAGGGCCAGGGAAGAGAGTCCACGTTTTTCAGCCCACGTTATCAACAACGTTTTTCAATCAAAGACGCTTCAATTTTTGAAAGATTCTCCCAGCACCCAAGCGGGTTGAGAATCCAGTCATAATATCTGTTCAGATTGGTTATCCGAATCATCCACATCGCGAAACTGTCGGACCGCATTTTGAGCCAGGTTGTAAACGCTTGCTTTTAGCCGTCTCAAGCATCCGCATCAACAGCATGAACAACGACAGAACGCCCTCAAAGTAAATGAAAGCTCTGAAATTCCATTGACGCCGCATCGCCATACGCACTCTTGGCGGGCGCACGCGCACGGCTGAGGAGGTCCGTCCATCCATCCATCCATGCATCGCTCACCTCCATGTTTGTTTAAAATCACTTTACGGACAGATAAGTGATGCATGAGGGATGTCAACCTAAAGAAAAACAGAAAACAAGAGAAAAAACAAGTAAAGAAAGCAAGCTTTATTGCTAATTGACACGAGATAATATATCAAGTCGTCTGCCTTTTATTTGTTTGTTTTTTTTTTTCGCTGGATTCACAATCCCGCCCATACGCGCTTCCGGCCACAAGATAACTAAGTCGGTGTTTTCGGGATTTCCCCCGGAATGCATCGCACTCCGGCAGAAGCATCAGCGGGGAAAGTGGTTCCCAATTCGGCCGGATCGATTGTTCCTTCATGTGTCAAATTAAAATTCGGTTCCGTACGTAATGGAACAACAAACGTTTTTAAATCCCGGTCTAAAATCCCGGTCTCGGCCTTTTCTACGTCGGCCATTGAGGGCTACTGTTTGGGGAAATCATTTAACTATTCCTGCCTTTCCACCATAGAGCGACAATAAGAAAAAGGAAAACGTTGTTCAAACATCCAAATGCTCTTCATAGAGATAACCAAAAAAGGCAACTTCCAAAAATGATCTTTGTTGTTTTCGGGCAAAAATTAATTGATCTGCATGAGGTATATTTTGGTTCTGGGAATTCATCCCTCCCTCATGCGGTGTCTTTAAAATGGCTTTCTTCTTTTTGTCTGGTCGCGATGGACTTTCCTTTCTTAAATGATTCTATAAATATACATAGCAGGCACAGAACATCTCAAGATCAAGTGCAAGTTTAATGCATTTCTATACTTTTGTTGCATCTATCTTGATGTTGCATGAACTTCATGATGCCTGCTTTGTATTGATGTCTTGCATGTGGGCTTATAATGCTCTTCGTCCATGCATCCATACAGATCACTTGCAGATAAAGGGTAATTGCTTAAGGGAGGGCGACTGGCTGAACAAGATTCTCATCCTGCAGTTGCACACCATCACCGACTTTAAACTATTTTGTAGCGGGAATCGAACAAAAACGTATTCCCGAATGGCACCTATATGTATACATAGCTTGGCCACGTTATTTTGGCGCGAGCCAAAATCTTGGATTTCCGTTTCTTTGACGAAAATCGTCCCGTTTCTTGGATTTCCGTTTCTTTGACGAAAATCTCCCGTTTCTTGGATTTCCGTTTCTTTGACGAAAATCGTCCCGTTTCTTGGATTTCCGTTTCTTTGACTAAAATCGTCCCGTTTCTTGGATTTCCGTTTCTTTGACGAAAATCTCCCGTTTCTTGGATTACCGTTTCTTTGACGAAAATCGTCCCGCTTCTTGGATTCTCGTTTCTTGGATGCGGTGGCATTACTCATTTCAGCGAGCCAAAAATGCCCAAAGCAAGGCGACAGCACTCCAAAATTGGCGAAAGATTCGCGATTTCTCAAACGATTCGCGCACAGCGATTGATAGGGTTTCAGCGTTGATGGTTCGAAATTTTCCATTTGAAAACAACTGTGGTTACGAAACTCAATTCGCTCTTGATTCCTCAACTATGACGCAAGTTGCGACAAACTGTGTGCGCCAGTGACCATAACTGACCATATTGTCTGACAATATCCCGAGCCGAAAAACCACTCTGATATTCTGCTGGCGAGATGTTCCTGAATGCTCTCTCAAGGCGTGAGAACTTAAATTGAGGGAATAGATTATGCTGGCATTTTCAATGTTTTGATTATTTTCGATTTTGACAAGGTGATGCAGCATATTAAATCATCTTGAAGGGCTTCACGGGATCAACGATCCGGTATGATCTCTTGCGGATCGATGCCGAGTTGCATTTATTTTTGTATATCAACGACTCCACAAACTGGTTGGCGAAAAAAGATGAAAGAGAAGCAGTATGGGAAAATGGAATTCAAGGTTAGAGTGGTCTGTATCACGGATTGGAATAGGCCTAATCTGATTAACAGAAAATAAAAAGCATCAAAACAACAAAAAATGACAAAACAGCAAAAGAACAAAAAAAAACAAAATAACAAAACAGCAAAACAATGTCTGGAAATCGGAAATAGGTCCACAAACAGTCCAAGAAGAGAGGTCCAAGAATGCTTCCTTGGAGTACACCTCTACCAACAATTCTTTAATCTGAAGAAGCACTATATCTAGATTTTTACTTTTGCACTGTGAGAAGTGAGAAATGATCGAAGCATCTAGAGATGTGTGCATTTGGTGTCGGCGGCTGGAGAAGCAGGGAATGGGCGACAAGATCGAAAGCTTTGGAAAGATCGATAAAGATGGCGTAAACTTCAATGTTCTGCTCAAGAGAACCATGCCAGTCATTGCTCGGAAAGATTTGCAGCGTTTCACACGATTGTCCACGACAAAATCCATGCCGATTGATATACAGGTAGCCGATTTCATTATGGAAGTTCTTTATGGAAGTTTCGAATTATGAGGTCAAGATGTTGTTCAAAAAGCTTGATTCAGAATCAAATCGAAGATGGGGCGGTAATTATAAGGATCAAGAGGATCGCCTTTCTTTGGAATAGGAGAAAGAAAGGGATTCTTTCCAAGAGAAAAATTACTTGAAATGAGAAAGAAAAAGAAAAGAGAAAAGAAAAGGGAAAAGAGAAAAAAAGAAAAGAGAAAAAAAA
>JASGXE010006097.1:0-22608 GCA_030068105.1 Sinentomon sp. SZTP_YWyxl | reverse complement strand
ATTTTGCGGCAAGATTTTTTACCCAAAAACGCAAGAAATAGCAAGATTTTTTTTGAAATCCGCAAGAAAAATCGCAAAGATTTCAGCACACTTGCTGTTTGCATGATTCTGCGCCGAATTTCGCAAATAATTGCATCGCAACATAGGTATTGATTGGGGTTCACGACAATTTCTTTCTCAGCTTAAATGGGGTCGCATAAAAAACATCTAATTTTCAGAAGGTGTAAGGTGAAGGCGTGGATTCACTGACTGGATTGGTACCTCTTACCTACCAACCTGCATGAACGGTAGGTACCTGTTTGGAATCTCTGTCCATAGTCCATAAGAAATGAAACAAAAAAAAAATGAAATAAAAAGGTGCAATGTTGATTCAAGCCCTGCAGTAAAAAATCCCAAACCTTTTTTTTTTTCAAGCGGCCTAGGCGGGATTGAGCAAATATTCATGCTGAAGTTCATTCCTGGAGAAGCTAGACAGGTAGCTGTATTGAAGTCACCTATCAACCTCGTGACTGACAACAGAACATGGGGTACGGATGCATGAATAATATCAATTTCCCCGATGGCTAAGTTGACCAAGAGGCCGTTACAGTCACCCATACTTTTTTGGCATTGTTGAAAATGGATATACCCCATGAATATCTAGACCTTTCCTCCACCTGGTAAATCTTGCACATCTACCTGCCTTGCCAAGAAATTTGTAAACTTAATCAAGCTAAAAAGGTTAATTCCTGTTACAAGAGAAAATAGATCTGCAATTAATCAATGCACTCTGCAAATCAGTGCTCCTAGGCTATCACCCCCAGGCCTGACAAAACCAAAGCAAATTTATGGATTGACTCAGGAAACCTCAATTCGGAAACAGTTATGTTGTGGCCAGACTGTGAACTGCAATGCTGTCCATGAAGTGCAAAGTGAGTGCTGCTTTCAAAACTCATGGTTTTTGATGAAAACTGAAATTCGAATCATGCAACCCCAAAAATTCAGCACTGCACACCTGCTCAACACCAAAAATAAAAGCGGTGCAGCAAGAACCTGATGAGCTGCGAACAACTCAAATTGGCGACTTGCGCAGAAGGTTTCCGATGGCGCATTCAACCGCCAAATGTGATTTCGAAATCGCAAACTGCAATGAGTTGAGCAACCAAAATGACGTGTGTTGACCAGCTTCCTTTCTTTTTTATGACTATTTAAACTAAACTATGTTGGGGGCCACAGGCAGTAAAAGCCATTGGACGTGGTAAACCCCGGTCAGACATGCATAATTTTTTTGCCTCGGCAATTACCACAACAACAATCAAGTCGTCGTGTTCTTTCACCGAGGCAGCATGTATCTTTTTGTGTTAGATAAGACGCCGTCGCGATCGGCAATAAAAAAAGAAAACATGGTTTCGAGTGCAAACCATCGGTGCAGAGAGATTGCGGTACAGTTTTAGAAACCCATGGTGGGTATTGTCAAGAAATGTGGCCGGAAAAATAAAAATAAAAGAACAACACGAACCAGGTCAGGTGACGTAAAGATTCCAGCATGGCATTGTCCAGATGGTGACAGTTTGACAGCAGGCTCAGATGAATAGATAACACAACAACAAGAAATCAATTTGGTCACAAATATATCAATTTTGGTAGGTAGGTACCTCAATTTATAGTGCATGAAAACATGGAAAAAAGGAAAAGGCACAATTAGCAAATGATCTCCAAGGAAACGAAATGGGGGCATGATCCAAATAACCTATATACCTACCTAGGCCTACCTACTACCTAGTTCCTACCTCCCTTCTTAGGTGATAAACTGAGTTTTGGCTTTATGACAGATAAAAACTGGCCTCTGATAGGTTTAGCATGTCATGAGAAATGCCAAGTTTGTTCCAGAGAAACACGTAGTTGTTTAGGAAAGAGAACCTAGAGACATTTTTGGAAAGGGAAGGTGGGATAAATGAAACGAGGTCACTGGCCCTCGTCGACCCTGTGTTTTTGACCAGGGTGCAACAGCATCCTGCCCATCCTCCCTCACCACGGACACATTTTCGAAAAATTGAAACACCCCTGAGCTTTCTCCTCTTAGCAAGGGATTCCCAGCCCAGCTCTTCTGTCAGCAATGTCACACTGGAGTGAAAGGAGAAGTCCCCAGAAACAAACCTCACTGCCCTGTGCTGGACAGCTTCAAGCGCATCAATGTGGCACTGAAGATGAGGATCCCAGGTCGTTGTTGAATATTCTAAGATGGAGCGAACCAATGAGAAGTAGAGTATTTCCTTTACCTTTCTGGAGGCATGGGAATAGTGTCGGATAAGAAATTTCAGTTGATTTGATGCCCGTTTTACCATCTGACTTATATGAGGTCCCCAGTTCAGGGCAGGATTGAAATGAATGCCAAGGTATTTGATATTGTCTGGGCGAGACAACACAGAGGGACCAATGAAATAATCTGAGATGGAGGGATGTGTAGATGAAGCAAATGACATAACAGATGTCTTTGCGACATTTATACTCATTTGATTCTCATCACACCATTTGACTATGGAATCTAGTAGGGCTGGGCGAATCTTGATTCGATTCGAGGATTCGATTCGAAAATTGCGAATCTTGCCAGATTCGATTCGAAAAGATGCGATTCGAAAAATGTGGCAAGATTCGAACCAGGATTCGCGATTCGAAGGAAAGGATTCGATTCGAAATGATTCGATTCGGGATTTTGCGATGATTCGAAAAATATTCGAATCGAATCTCAAATCTTTTAAAATTTCCAAATTGATCCACAATCCCGTAGGCATGCCACAACATGGAACCAAATCGTGCTTACAAGTGTCACTGAGCAATGCCCACAATAAAATTTGCGTTCACTATCCTGTAGGACTGTGTGAATCGTGATTCGGTTCGAGGATTTGATTCGAAAATTGCGAATCTGGCCAGATTCCATTCGAAAAGATTCGATTCGAGACATGTGGTGGGATTCGAATCAAGATTGGAGATTTGAAGAAAAGGATAAGATTCGAAAGGATTCGCTTCGAAATTGGACAACTGATTCGGATTCGATTCGAGATTCGAACCAAAGGGGTTCGATTCGCAGGATTCGATTCGAAAGCCGATTCGCACAGCCCTAGAATCTAGGTCATCATGAAGGGCTTTGGAATCATCTGGAGAGCTGATAACTCTGTAGAGGACTACCTATATCATCTGCAAACAACCTGATGTCGGAGATGATATTATCTGCAATGTCATTAATATAAATAAGAAAGAGGAGAGGGCCACACACTGAGCCTTGAGGAATGCCACTAGTGAGTGGGTGGGCCTCTGACAGATCATTGCAGACGAGAACCTGGAACTGCCTGTCAGAGATAAAACTTGAGAGCCACAGGAAAAGATTTCAGGAATTCTCAGCCTAGATAGCTTAGAGACAAGAATAGGTATTGAGACTTTGTCAAATGCCTTAACCAGGTCAATGAAAATTGCATCAGACTGACTGGACTTTCCGAGAGCAGTGGCGATGTCATGCACAAAACTGGTCAGTTGGGATTCGCAAGAGAACTTGCTGCGGAAACCGTGCTGATGCTGAGAGAAGAATTTTTGACCCTCGAGCAACCGATATAAATAACCCGCTACCATCTTTTCCATAAGTTTAGCTGAAGAGCTGATAAGACTTATTGGTCGGAAGGAGGTTGTGGAAAGAGGCTGGCCACCTTTAGCTAGTGGTATCACGATACTCATTTTCCAATCGTTTGGGATTACATTTTGGGCCAAGGATACTGAGAAGAGCACAAAAAGGAAAGTTTTTAGTTTGTCGCAGTGGTTTTTAAGGAATGCCATAGGTATGGAATCAATGACATTGAAAGTGGAGTTCTTTGATGTTTTAATCGCTTTAACCACCGCTTCCAGGGAAATCAAATCAGCATCACGGAGAAAAGCTTGAACTCGGTTGTGGGTGACAGTGGATGCAGCAGGAATCTTTGAGTTGAGATAGCTCTTCAGAGCCAAAGCAAAACAGCTACTCGACCCAGCATTGGCACCAGAGGGTCCCTGACTGGAAGTTTTGCTATTGTGGAACTTCCAAAACTGCTTTGATGTGATGACATCATTGATTGCAAGTTTCTGAACAAAGCGTGCCTCAATGAAATTCAGATTGTTTTGGTAATCCTTTAAAGCAGCAGCATAAAGAGGGAACAGATTCTGGTTTGAGGAGCAGGAAGAAAAAAGGTTTAACATTTTGAAGTATTTTTGGCGAAGAATGGCATTAAACCAAGGTGGGAAGGACAGATTTCTAATTTTAATTGGATCCCGCCTAGGAACAAAGTGATCAATGGTCAAAGTGCAGACTGTCTTGAATTCAGTCCAGAGCTGGTCAACTATGGGGTCAAGATTACAGAAGTCAAGTAGAGCAAAGTCAAGTAATCTATCGACAGCATCCCTGTCATATTTGTCAAAAAGATATGTGCGGCCAAGGTCACTTTGGTGGGAAGGGGGAGGTGCACAACAATCAACCTGGAAACGGGCACTTATCATAAAGTGATCACTCATGCCTATAAAGGATTTAATTGACATTGCTGTTGACTGTGGACAGTGAAAAATAAGATCAATAGCTGTTCCAACATTCGGTTCAAGCAAGTCAGTGGATCGAGTTACAATGTTCACAGCCTGACTCAGAGAAACCTGTCACATAGGCGTTGCAATCCTTCTGGATAAACACAGTCTGCTGGACAAGGGAGGACATTGAGGTTGAAGTCACCCGTGATGAAAATTGGCGAGCTACAACCAAGTGGATGTGACTGCAGGCATGGAGTGATTGCTGCCAGGAACTCCAAATAAATTGCCGTGAAGCAGTTTACGGACTCGCTGGGAGGTCGATACAGCAGCAAAAGATAGGCGGTAGGGTAAGAAAATCCAAGAGAAACCACAAGAAATTCAAGAAATTCAGATGTCTTTGTATAAGAAATAACAGATGTCTTTGCAACATTTATACTCATTTGATTCTCATCACACCATTTGACTATGGAATCTAGGTCATCCTGAAGGCTTTGGAATCATCTGGAGACCTGATAACTCTGTAGAGGACTATGCCATCTGCAAACAACCTGATGTTGGAGATGATATTATCTGCAATGTCATTAATATAAATGAGAAAGAGGAGAGGACCACACACTGAGCCTTGAGGAATGCCACTTGTGAGTGGGTGGGCCTCTGACAGATCGTTGCAAACGAGAACCTGGAACTGCCTGTCAGAGATAAAATTTGAGAGCCACGGGAAAAGATTTTCAGGAATTCTCAGCCTAGATAGCTTAGAGAGAAGAATAGGTATTGAGACTTTGTCAAATGCCTTAACCAGGTCAATGAAAATTGCATCAGACTGACTGGACTCTCCGAGAGGAGTGGCGATGTCATGCACAAAACTGGTCAGTTGCGATTCGCAAGAGAACTTGCTGCGGAAACCGTGCTGATGCTGAGAGAAGAATTTTTGACCCTCCAGCAACCTATATAAATATCCGGCTACCATCTTTTCCATAAGTTTAGCTGAAGAGCTGATGAGACTTATTGGTCGGAAGGAGGTAGTCGAAAGAGGCAGGCCACCTTTAGGCAGTGGTATCACTATACTCATTTTCCAATCAGTTGGGATTACATTTTGGGCCAAGGATACTGAGAAGAGCACAAAAATAAAAGTTTTTAGTTTGTCGCAGTGGTTTTTAAGGAATGCCATGGGTATGGAATCAATGACATTGAAAGTGGAGTTCTTTGATGTTTTGATCGCTTTAACCACCGCTTCCAGGGAAATCAAATCAGCATCACGGAGAAAAGCTTGAACTCGGTTGTGGGTGACAGTGGATGCAGCAGGAATCTTTGGGTTGAGATAGCTCTTCAGAGCCAAAGCAAAACAGCTACTCGACCCAGCATTGGCACCAGAGGGTCCCTGACTGGAAGTTTTGCTATTGTGGAACTTCCAAAACTGCTTTGATGTGATGACATCATTGATTGCAAGTTTCTGAACAAAGCGTGCCTCAATGAAATTCAGATTGTTTTGGTAATCCTTTAAAGCAGCAGCATAAAGAGGGAATAGATTCTGGTTTGAGGAGCAGGAAGAAAAAAGGTTTAACATTTTGAAGTATTTTTGGCGAAGACTGGCATTAAACCAAGGTGGGAAGGACAGATTTCTCATTTTAATTGGATCCCGCCTAGGAATAAAGTGATCAATGGTCAAAGTGCAAACTGTCTTGAATTCAGTCCAGAGCTGGTCAACTGTGGGGTCAAGAACCCAAAAAAACCCAACTGCCAACACAAACCCCAATTTTCGCAGAAAGTTGAGTTTCCACTGGTACGCTGCAATCACTGCATTACGCACAATTTTACAAAGTAAAAAATGCCATGGACGATATTGCGAGCAGCCGTTGAAAACAGGGTCCTTCAAAACCGCGGATTCTGCGAAAATCAATCAAGCCTTACCCAAACCCAACCTTGTGGTTCCGCATGAAAATGTCGAGGAGGTTCATATCAATCATGTGTTATCATTTTTGGGTGTCAATGTTTTCCAGAGACCTGCTGTGATCTGGACACACTGATCCTGCTGGAGTTGTGAGCATTTTTCCGACAAAATGTCCACAGAATTGCTGCGCCTTCCTTCTCAACAACTCAAAAAGAGCGCGACTCCAATGAGAGAAAAGAATGGTTTCGAATGCAGCCGCGTCCGAAATCTCAGCCTTTTGGATTTTCTCCTCCTGCAATTTTTTTGAACTTGACAAAATTATTGTTCCAAAAATGACCCTGTTCCGTTTGAAAATGCCGAAATCGTTGTCCAATATTGACTGAAAACCGCAAGAAAGTCGCAAGATTATTCCTCAAAAGTGGCAAGGAAAATAGCAAGTCGCAGCACAAAATTTTTTTCGCAAGACACTCTCAAAAGTTGCAAGATCTTGCGAAAAAAAAGTCGCAAGTTGGCAACAGTGGTTTTTTTTACCTAACTGTTTTGGCAAACATTTTTTCGGGGTGCATTTTTTTCACAATTTGCCCCATTTTGCCATATTTTTATATTTTAATTTTATTTGCATTTTAGTTAGAACAATTTTTATTTCACACAAATTTTCAAACATTATCAATAGGTACATAACAAGAAAGTGACAACGTGACGTAGGCCTAGGTAACAACGTGACAATTTTAGGACAAAACCAAACTTACGGTTTATCGATGCAGACCTCAGCAATCAGATGATCAGATGACTCATTTCGGTGCAGTTTGCCAAATTGGTTTGGAGGGTTGTTCCGTTTAAAACATTCTGTTTAAAACAATCCGTTTTAAACAATCTGTTTTAAACATGTTTTAAACAACCACGACTTGTTTAAAACAAAATTGTGCTTTAAACGTGTTTTAATCATGTTTAAAACAACCGCAACTTGTTTGAAATGCTTTGTTTAATCTGCAAAAGCAAAAAAAAAATGCTTTTTGCTCATTTAATCAATTTTCAACGTTTTTCTGTTATTGTTATCAATAAAACCATTTGTTGCCTTTTTCAAGTACCATTGTCACTAAATTATTGCAAAAAGTAGCCTTGGCAGCTTTTGAAACACGTTTAAAACCGTTTAAAACATGTTTTAAACAACGAAAAAAAAAGATGAAAAAAAAAACGTTTAAAACAAAAAAAAAACATGTTTTAAACGTTTAAAACGTTTTTTGTTTGTTAAGAAAAAAAAATGCTTTTTTCCAACCCTGCTGGTTTGGTAAAGGAAAGGAGACAGGTGAGAGAGGTTGGCAAGGGCAACCTCCAAAGAAAACTTGCCCAGGAGCAGAGCTCTTGTTTTTTTGTTGTTCAGAAAGATTTGAAATTATTGTCACAGCATTTGAAGAAGTGAATTTGAGGTGTTTATTGATTTTTGTTGCAGAGACTTGATTGCAAAATTTATTTATTTATGTATTGTTGGTGAAGTGCTATTTTTGGTCATGCATACCTACCTACACATTATTTGCATTAATTGTTATCGAGTTCAATAAAAGGATATTGTTGGAGTGATGTATACGAGGGTCGTCCAAAAAGTTCCTGCAACACCTGCTTAATTTTTTTCTGTGAGGCCAGAGTTTACTTTCTTTTTTGTTTTCATGTAACCCCATTCTTGTTCTTTCCATCGGTGTGTTTTTGTGAGGTATTCTGTGCTTTGGTGCCCAGAAAATTGCAAATTGACTGACCTTGGATTGATGCCATGGCCAGGGTTTTACAACAGTTGAGCAAGGTCGACACATTAAGATTTAAGCTGCCAGA
The DNA here is from genome assembly GCA_030068105.1 of Sinentomon sp. SZTP_YWyxl. Classification (NCBI taxonomy): domain Eukaryota; kingdom Metazoa; phylum Arthropoda; class Protura; order Sinentomata; family Sinentomidae; genus Sinentomon; species Sinentomon sp. SZTP_YWyxl. The sequence continues at coordinate 14,378 of JASGXE010006097.1, read as the reverse complement.
GGGAAAACAGCTCGGGAAGTACATGTAGCCTTTGTGGAGGCATGTAGTGAGAATGCCTTTTCTTATCGTGTGTGGCAGAATGGATGAAATGCATGGCAGAAGGGAGGTGGAGCATTAAGAATGACCCCTGCGAAGGCTGCGAGAAATTCGGACACAAACGAACAGAGTGAAACAAAGGACGACCTTTGCACAGCTTTTTATTGATAATTTAACAACCTATATGCTGTTCCTAAAACCAGACAATAATGCAGCACTTCAAGCAACCAACCATTCATTCTTCAGGGGTGTGCTGATCCCTGCAATCATTGAGAGCTGTCCAGAGTCACCCGAGTTTCTGATTGCTTGGCCCATCATTCTCCATGCCAATGCATGTCATCACAAGTTAATCGCTGCAATTAGTCTTCTGACAAAGCGGGAGTGGAAAATTTTGCATCATCCAGCCGAAATGAACCCCCCTGAATTCCACCTGTTCTCTGCGCTCATGTTTCTCCTCCCTGGGCTGTCATATGGTAGTCCAAACGAGCTCAACACAGCTGTGGATGCTGGAACAAGAAGGATTAATCGGGACACCCTGTACCGGAACATCAGACAGCATCAGAACCGATGCAAACATGGCATTTTGAAGAAAGAGGATAACATTGAAGGCATGTGATGGAAAGAATGATGAACCTTTGTTTGTATAGTTTTCATGACGGTGTTGCAGGAACTTTTTGGATGACCCTCGTATTTGTGCATGGGTTTGATTTCTGGCAAGATTTGTGCAGTTCCTTTTGCTTTAGAGTTTGATAGATGGGTGAGGCTGAGAGATGAGAGAGATGAGAATGAGAGATCAATACATGACAATCAGGTTCAATACATGGCAATCTGTGCAAGCAACAGATTTGTTTGCCAGATTTATTAGTCGGGAAAGACGATCCACGGTCATCTTTTTTGTTTCTTCAGATGACAGTTCCAGGGCATCCAGGGGCAGCAGACCAAAATATTATAGGAATATAGGAAAAAAATTGCAAAAATATAGGAAAAATATAGGAATTTTTTTTATCATTTTCAGCAGTTTTGCACTTTTTGGCATTCACCAGACATTTGGCATCAAGAAAAACTTAAACTCATTTCATTTAAACTACAGGCTTCTGAGATCTAAATTGCATAGTGATATGAATGCAAACTTCATTGCACATCATCATAATGTCCACCTATCATCTTCGCCCTGCAGAGAGCAGGAGAGGTAGAGGGGAATTGGAATCCATTGAATCAGTGCATGGTCTCGTCAAGGCGCATGGTGTATAGGAGATTCTATATTTTCACATCCTTAACTAGTTCAGGCAAAAATAGGGTGCCAGCCAATCCAAGCCAGCCTTTCTTCAACACAAAATCTTGGGCTTCTTTCCTGTCCGCAAACACTGTGGCAAATATTTCCCCTACCTATAGCGTCACATGAGCAGAAACTATGATCCTTATAAGCACCTCTCAAATACTAAATAATTTTAGCAACTCGTCACCAAAAAATCTCAACTTGAAGTTAATTGCTGCCAACAGAACTTGAGATATTTACTTCCACCACCACCAGCAGTCGGCTTACTTTCCAGGTGAGTTTGAGATGCTCTGTATCCTATGGCATGCTGATGCAGCTGTTCTTAGTCAGCTGAACAGCCATAATCACATTTAGAAGCCTGAAAGTTATTACTAATTCTTTATTGGTATCAGCTGGATATCATATGGCCATTGTCATCCGACATATAGGCTATAGGTATAGCCAAGAGTTTGGTATGTGCATCATTGGTCATTGAATTTTCGAAGTGATGGGTAAAAAAAATCAAAGAGAAATATCTGAGAAATCCAGAAGCTCTATTGGTAGATACCTATATCTCTATATGGTTGGTATTTCAAGAAAGAGATTTTGATGAAGTCTCCAACTTTTGATCGATTAATAGATGGATTTTTACAAATCAATAAAAAAGAAAACAAAAAAACAAAAGAATATAAAAAAGAAAAAAGGAAGAGATTTCAGTATTTTCAATTACAAACCCAAACTGGGAATAAATAAATTTTTCCTGCTGCTCATATAAAACGACAGACAGAAGGGTTTCTACACCATAGGAATAGGGGGAATTGGATAGAATGTCATCTGGGTCGAATGACTTTTTGGTCGAATGTTGTTTTTATCGAATGGCGTTTGGTCCGAGTGGCATGTTGTCCGAATTGCCTTTGGATCGAATTTGTTTTTGTTCGAACACTTTTTAGTCCGAATGCATTTTAGTTCGATTGGTTTTTCGTTAGAATGTTGTTTGGGTCAATTGAATTTTAGGTCGAATGCTGTTTTGTTCGAACCGTTTGATCCGAATGGCTTTTTGTCCGAATTGCCTTTGGATCTAATTTGTTTTTGTTCGAACGGTTTTCAGTCAAATTGCACCAAAGATTGAATGGCGTTTGGTCCGAATGTGATTTTCTCCAACTGATAATTTATGCCGAATTTGATTTGGTTCGAGTGGCACTTAGATCGAATATGGTTTGCATCGAATGTGCATTGGACATGAATGCGCATTGGACTGATATATTCATAAATTTGCTGACAAGTGTGCCATAGTTCGTGAAAAAATTGCCAAGTATAGTCACTGAGTCGGGCAAAAACTCTTGTGGAAAAACAGTTTGATGTTGTCATGGCTAACAATTATCCATGGATCGTTTCAGATTCCTTGTCTTCTTGCACACTCACGTCAGAGTTTTCTAAGTGTGTTCGAAAGGGGTCCTACACTTTTCTGAATTGAGGGGGCTACTGAAGAATCATGACACGATGAGGCTGCTTCTTACATCTTTAGTACAGCCAATTCAATTTCTATGTGTTACTGAAACTTGGACTCGTGATGTGCAAAGTCCTCATCTGCAGTTGCCTGGGTTTGCATCTGTCATTGCCTCGAGGGACAGTGAGAGGGGTGGTGGGGTGGCTCTTTTTCTTGCAGATCACTTTGCTTTCACACAGGTGGATGCAACTAAGCTTTTGGTAAAGGATCAGTTGGAAGCTGTTGCTGTAAATGTATGTTATGATCAAAATTCACGCTTGAAGCTTAATATTTTAATAGTTGTTTTGTACAAGGCACCATCATTATCAGCAAACGTATTTTGTGATTGTTTAGATTTGTTTCTTTCATCCGTTGGTTCATATGATGACATTTACCTGTTGGGTGATTTCAACATTAATTTGATGGTGGTGTCTCCTGCATCGTCTCGTTTGATGTCCACCCTTGCTAACTTTCGATTTTCTCAGGTCATTACCAGACCAACCCGAGTCACTTGCAGGACTGCTTCCATCATTGATGTTGTATTCACCACAAAGGCTTCTTTAGAAAGTTGTATTTCTGGTGTCATTGATTTTTCCATTTCTGATCACTTGCCTACTTTTCTCTCTTTTTCCAAGCCATATCAACCTATTCCACAGACTGTGAATCTCTTCCCATCCCTTTCTTTTAATTCCCAACGCTTTACTCAATTGCTTTCTATGACAGACTGGTCCCCTGTTGTCAATCTGGATAGCACACAGGCTGCATATGCTTTGTTTTCTGAAATCGTGGACATTCTTATCAAGAATGCCATGCTGCCAGTTCCTCCACTTAGCACAAAATTTGTAAGACATTTGCTTATCCCGTGGATTACACCTCCTATTGCCAACATGTTGATTCTTCGCGATAATCTGAAGACCAAACTTAGGCGCAAACCCTACAATTTGTCTCTGTTTCAGCGGATTAAAAGATTGAGTGAAGTAATTGATTCTAAACTATTATAAGCAAAAAACTGTTTTTTGTCTACCAAATTGGCAAATGCAAAGGCACCAAGGCAGGTTTGGAGGATATTTGATCAAGTTTTAAACAAGTCAACTCCTGCACAGCCTCCAATTGTCTTAGCTGGACCTGATGGACCGGTTACTGATCCACATGAAGTTGCTAATATGTTGCATCAAGCATTTGATAACCCAACTTCCAATAGGCCGAAGTTCCATGTATTTTGTTCCAACTACTACTGGTGAAATTTGTCGTATGATTTCTAGATTAAAAGATACCACTTCTCCTCCAGGTGATATATCTTCAAAAGTCTTGAAGCAAAATGCTGCAATATTTTCCCATCCGATGAGCCACATTGCTAATCTTATGTTTGAACAGGCTACATTTCCCAGTGAACTAAAACAAGCAACCATTGTTCCTATTTTTAAGGCTGGTATAGGTGTGACCCTAAAAATTACCGTCCCATTGCTTTGTTACCGACAGTGAGCAAGATTTTTGAAAGGTTGATACATGAGCGGCTTTTATCTTACTTTCTTTCTCTTGGCTCATTGTCTTCATCTCAATTTGGGTTTTTGCCTGGTCGATCCACACTGGATGCTTTATTCCATGTTTCCAACTGTGTGAAACTGAAGCTAGATTTAGGCAAACCCACTCTTGCACTTTTGGTTGATTTCAGTAAGGCTTTTGATTGTGTTGAGCATTCTATCCTCCTCCAAAAGTTGGAATCATATGGAGTCAGGGGAATGGCTTTGCACCTCTTGGCTTCCTACTTGAGTGAGAGAACATTTAGAGTGCGTAGCGGCACAGCCTTTTCCTCCCCGATAGTAGTTGCCAGAGGAGTACCTCAAGGTATAGTATTTTAGGACCATTACTTTTTGTTATATACACAAATGATTTGTTGACCTGTCTTTCTTCGCATCATTTTCCAGTTGCTTTTGCTGACGACCTTTCTGTTGTTGTGTCTGCATCAGATTTTGATTCCTTAATATGTCATATAAAGAATGTTATAAATTCTATAAATCGATCTTTGGGCCAAATGTAACCGACTTACAGTCAATGCCTCTAAAACTGTTATTTTATCCTTATTGCCTAACAAACACATTTTTCCTCCTTTTGTGCGAGTGGGCAGCTCTATTTTTATGCGAGCTGAGAAAGCTAAGTTGCTGGGAGTGCATTTTGACCAAGCATATTCATGGGAGATCAATTCAGCTGCTCTCATCAAGAAACTTGTTTTTGGTCTATACTTAATTCGAGTGGCCTCTGTCCATTTGGGAAGATGTGTGTGAAGTTGGCTTGCCACTTGAGCCCAATTTCGTTGCAATTAGGCTCAATCGTTTGTGCTATGATAGTGCTGGATTGTGCCGTCGAAATCCGCGTTTGTGCCACCCCCTGGGGGGAAATAACCACCCCCACATGGTGGCGAGCCAACTTCACACTCCCCAAAATGGAGATCTCGGGAACTGCTGGACGGACTGGGACCAAATTAGGCTAGATCGTTTGTGATACGGCGATATTTGATTTTGCCGTCGAAATCCGCGTTTGTGCCACCCCCTCGGGGGAAATAACCACCCCCACATGGTGGCGAGCCAACTTATTCACACTCCCCAAAATGGAGATCTCGGGAACTGCTGGACCGACTGGGACCAAATTAGGCTAGATCGTTTGTGCCACGGCGATATTTGATTGTGCCGTCGAAATCCGCGTTTGTGCCACCCCCTAGGGGGAAATAACCACCCCCACATGGTGGCGAGCCAACTTAACACACTCCCCAAAATGGAGATCTCGGGAACTGCTGGACCGACTGCGACCAAATTAGGCTAGATCGTTTGTGCTTCGGCGATATTTGATTGTGCCGTCGAAATCCGCGTTTGTGCCACTCCCTGGGGGGAAATAACCACCCCCACATGGTTCCCGAGATCTCCATTTTGAGGAGTGCGAAGTTGGCTCACCACCATGTGGGGGTGGCTATTTCCCCTCAGGGGGTGGCACAACGCGGATTTCGACGGCACAATCAAATGTCAACGCAGCACAAACGATCTGCCTAATTTGGTCGCACTCGGTCCAGCAGTTCCCGAGATCTCCATTTTTGGGGAGTGTGAAGTTGGTTCGCCACCATGTGGGGGTGGTTATTTCCCCCCAGGGGGTGGCACAAACGCGAATTTCGACGGCACAATCAAATATCGCCGTAGCACAAACGATCTAGCCTAATTTGGTCGCAGTCGGTCCAGCAGTTCCCGAGATCTCCATTTTGGGGAGTGTGAAGTTGGTTCGCCACCATGTGGGGGTGGTTATTTCCCCCCAGGGGGTGGCACAAACGCGGATTTCGACGGCACAATCAAATATCGCCGAAGCACAAACGATCTAGCCTAATTTGGTCGCAGTCGGTCCAGCAGTTCCCGAGATCTCCATTTTGGGGAGTGTGAAGTTGGCTCGCCACCATGTGGGGGTGGTTATTTCCCCCCAGGGGGTGGCACAAACGCGAATTTCGACGGCACAATCAAATATCGCCGTAGCACAAACGATCTAGCCTAATTTGGTCGCAGTCGGTCCAGCAGTTCCCGAGATCTCCATTTTGGGGAGTGTGAAGTTGGCTCGCCACCATGTGGGGGTGGTTATTTCCCCCAGGGGGTGGCACAAACGCGGATTTCGACGGCACAATCAAATATCGCCGTAGCACAAACGATCTAGCCTAATTTGGTCCCAGTCGGTCCAGCAGTTCCCGAGATCTCCATTTTGGGGAGTGTGAAGTTGGCTCGCCACCATGTGGGGGTGGTTATTTCCCCCCAGGGGGTGGCACAAACGCGGATTTCGACGGCACAATCAAATATCGCCGTAGCACAAACGATCTAGCCTAATTTGGTCGCAGTCGGTCCAGCAGTTCCCGAGATCTCCATTTTTGGGGAGTGTGAAGTTGGCTCGCCACCATGTGGGGGTGGTTATTTCCCCCCAGGGGGTGGCACAAACGCGGATTTCGACGGCACAATCAAATATCGCCGTAGCACAAACGATCTAGCCTAATTTGGTCCCAGTCGGTCACGCAGTTCCCGAGATCTCCATTTTGGGGAGTGTGAAGTTGGCTCGCCACCATGTGGGGTGGTTATTTCCCCCCAGGGGGTGGCACAAACGCGGATTTAGACGGCACAATCAAATATCGCCGTAGCACAAACGATCTAGCCTAATTTGGTCGCAGTCGGTCCAGCAGTTCCCGAGATCTCCATTTTGGGGAGTGTGAAGTTGGCTCGCCACCATGTGGGGGTGGTTATTTCCCCCCAGGGGTGGCACAAACGCGGATTTCGACGGCACAATCCAGCACTATCATAGCACAAACGATTGAGCCTAATTGCAACGAAATTGGGCTCAAGTGGCAGCCAACTTCACACACATTTTGGGAAGCCTTCACTATGCAAAAACAATTTACCATGCTTACTTTCTTTCTCACCTGTCATATTGTGCCTGTGTTTGGGGCACTGCACCTGATAAAGTTATAAAACCAATTGAGATTTTGCATAAGAAAGCTATCAGGATTTTAGCTGGGCTACCATATAATGCACCTACAAGGAGTGTATTTGTTAGTCTTGCGGCCGAATGCACCAATACGACTAATGCTAAGCTCAGACTAATCTTGAACTTAAGTGCCAATTTCCATTGCGTCAAGATTTAGGCTTAGTGGGAGTTCGACCTAAGACTTAGGGTTAGGGATAGTCGCTTCTAAGGGCAAGCTTAGCATTAGCATTAGCCAAAGTGCTAGGCATTGCACCGCATTGCACCAACTTGAGATGTAACTCAAGGGATAGCTGAGTGGTATCTTAGCATTAGTGCTAGGTTGGTCCAGATCAGACTTAGCTTACCTTTTGACGTGCGATGAGCGGATTCCTTTCCGCTTTTTGTTATTGCAAGCAAGGTTGAGCATTCGCATCCTGCATTTTGAAACATCGGAGGCGTGATGGAACAGTTTCTGGCGAACTTTCCGCTTTTTTCCTTCCGTCAAAAAATATTTCCGTTTCATTTGTATTCATATTTGACATGAAACAAAGAAAAAATACATATTTCGGACTGGTTGCGTCCCGAAATTTCGGATTGAGGTTTTCCAAAATTTTGAGTAATGTTGTCCGAAATTCCGGATTTGTTTTTTCGAAATTTCGCATTTATTTTCCTGGCATTTCGGATAACTTTTTCCGAACTTTTGATTATTTTTTTTTAGAAATTTCGTATTTATTTTTCCAAAATTTTTATTTTTTATTTTTTGGAAATTTGCATTTCCTTCTTGGAAAATTCGGACGATTTTTGCCGAAATTCCAAATTGATTTTTCTGAACGAACGGACAAAAAATCCAAATTTTTGAAAAAATAAATCCGAAATACACATGTGGAGAATAAATCCAAAATTTCAAAAAAATCCGAAATACCGGAAAAAATTATTGAATTTCGGAAATAATAATGCAAAAGTTTGGACAAATAGCCACACAATTTCGGAGAAAATATCCAAAATTTCAGAAAAAATGAGAAAAATGAATGCAAAATTTCGGAAACATCAATACAAAAATTTGGAAAAATAAATCCAAAATTTCCGGCAAATAAAGGATGAACGGCGAAAATGGAAACGATAATCGCACCTGTTTTTTGGTGTGGCTGACGTCGGGGACGGTCGACAACAAACGCGTTCAATGTTGTTCAGTTCGAGAAAAAAAACAATTGTGTTTTTATTGTTTTCATCGGGAATGACAAAAGGCTAACGAGCAAGTGCCTGCATCGCAATGACAGGGTGTTCGGATTGAGCTGCCTGCAATTGGGTAAGGTTCAACAGCCATCACAACTTCAGGCCATGGCAGTTTTCCAGACAGATTTAGTCGTTTCGACAGAAACGTCACAAACCTTTGAAATTTTGGCTTAGTGCGCAACAATGCATTTCACTCTGCAAAGCACACACCCATTTCACAACATTCCCGCGTATCTCCACGTTCATTCTGACGACCAATGCTGCTAGCAAGTGTTTGTGATCATGTCGAACAGTAGCCGAGGGTCATCAGTAACTACCTGGACGGACAGGACCCGGCCTGTGAGCGCACCGCCCTTCAAGTTTTCGAAAATGCCAGGAGAAGCACGTGCATTTTTCCCCTCTCCATTGCATAATTTTTTTTTCCAATCCACTTCCGCGGACCAGGAGCTCGCAACCAGAGATTTCAAATACCTAACGTAGTATTAAAAGTCTCTGCTCGCAACAGTCAATCACGTCGTCTCAAATTGTGACGTCATCAATTTTGCGATTTTTGCATTGCCACCGCTTTTTGCCATTTGGCAGGTTTGCCACCGCTTCGCAACTCTTTCTGGGGTCGCAATAGGGTTAGGTTTGGTCAGCTAAGGTTTGGTTAAGTTTGGTTTTGAAAATTGGACGTTGAAATTGGCTGGAATTCCCAACAGCCAATCAGAGACGCGCATGCGGAAGTGGATTGGGAAAAAAATGTGCCTCTCCATTCCCAATTCAGTGCCCTCATCGTTCATGCCCAGGCAGAATCACCGGCCCACCCTGTTGCGATTGCATTTGACAAAGTTAAAATCCATGTTTATTATTGACGCATCATGCACACACAGACGGAACGCCGCTGACTTTTTTGAAACCTCTTCAGATATTGCTCGCTGATTACGAAAATCGAACCGCACCGCAGGTGTTCGAAAGCAGAGTTACGTCTGTTCACTGGACACGGCCACTTGCTGGCAGTCTTTTTCGTTTCCTTTTTCGCCGTTCGCCCTTTAGAATGAAATTTTGGAAAAATCCGAAATAAATTTAGGACAAAACTGATCCCAATCGGTAACCAGAAAAGATGTTCAATATCCAGGAACTTTTCGACATTCCGAAAGTTCGGAATCCCAAAAAGTCGGAAATTTCCGAAAAATTTCGGAATTCCGAAAAGCTGGAATTGTTGGTACCGAAACTATCGGAAGTGCGAAAATATTCTATTCCTGTGCGTTTTCGAAGTTCCTGAAGGGCCGACTTTTTCCTTCAGGTAATTTCCTAAAAGATCTGAATTACCACGTACAAAATTCAAAAATTGTGCACTGTCTTGCCGAGATTCCGCATAAATTCCGACCGCAGCTATTCCGACACCGAATGTCGTTCCGGTTCCGAAACAAGTTCCGATTCCGAAACATTCCGGTTCCGTTCCGACCTCACGAAGTTCCGCCCCGATTCCGACTCCACTGCAAATTTCCATTTCCGCTCATCTCTGGAATTCATGCGCGAATAAGAAATTTGTTCCGTCGTCCTCAACTGACAACTCGTTTTCATGCAACACCCCCGCGCCCCATTTCGGTGTCGTCATAATAATTATGGTGCCGTTCGCACTGCTTCAGCGCGCAGTCTTGATTTGCGAAAAATATTGAAATTTATGAAGCTTTGGTCTGACAGGAAATTTGTTGTGGCAATACTCGGCTGGCTTTGCAGAAGGATCCTCTCAACAATTATTTTTCTTCGTCCTTTTTGAGGGTGAAGGAGTCGTCTTAGAGAAATTATCGCCTCTACATGAGCGCATCTCCTGAATTTTTGGCGTCTTTAGAGACCATTATAGCAGCTCAACTCGCAGCCAGAGTCGAGATATTGCCAGAACAAAATTTCGAAAAAAGCTCCCAATAGCAAAGCATTGCAATTCCTGACAGAAGGCAGATCGCAGTTAGCACTTCGCTCGTGCTTAGCTACCACTTAGCTAAGACTTAGCTAAGATGCAACTCAGCTACCACTTATTGTTGGTGCAATGCTTTGTGACTAGCACTTAGTTATCACTTCGCTATTACTTAGCCAAGTGTTAGTTTTAGGGTAAGCTTAGGCTTATTGGTGCATTCGGCCGTTGGTCTTTTAAACACTTATCAAATAATTTACTTCCAGTTGCTCTTGATGGTTCATAAATTAAATAATGGTAGTTTTATCTCACCTTTCTCTGATATGATTTTTTTTGGAAGCTCGAATAACTCAGCAAACCCACCTCGAACACGTAGATCAGCTGACCATTTTCTCTTATCTGTTCTGTCCCATAAAACTAAATTAGGTTGGTCCACTGTTTTTTCTTTAGGTGCTCGACTTTGGAATAAGTTGCCATTTGAATTGAGATCTATTCGGTCTTATCTCTCATTCAAGACTGCTTTAAAAAAGATCATGATTCGTGAGCAACTTTTCACTGAGTACCAGGGTGGTCCCCCTGTCATACAAGAACCCCAAAATAATTGTCATAGAATGAAAATAATTGTCATAGAACCAATAAAATGAAACATTGAATGTTAAAAAAAAGAAAAAGAAAAAAAAAATAGCCAAGCATGGCAAGATCATTGCTTTGCACAGATTTTTGTTTTCCTGGAAACTTTGGAGTCTGTTTTTTTCTCTTTGTTTGCTTTCCCTCCATCGAATAAATCTCTTGTTTTTATGGAAGTCATTACGACTTGCGAGAGTAAGTTGTTTCTTGGTAGAAGTGCATTTATAAAAAGAGAATAAAAAAAATTGTCACCTTTTTCTGGAAAAATGAAGATCTACAAAATTTTCATTTCACTCAAGAAAACGCTTTCACTTCAAATGCACATTCACTTTTTTATTCCTAGGTATATTGTTATTATTGTTATAAAATCATTGTTCTTCTTTTCCTTTTCCTTGGTGCTAATCATGTTCCTTCTTTTCTTTTCTCCCTGGTGCATGCATGTGCACTCTTTGTCTAGGGATATATCAAATGGTTTCTTTTTACATTTGGTGCTATTGCCCGCTAAGTGAAGTTTCCTTGATTTTACAACTGGTATCACTGAGTGCTTCCATCTTTTCTGCTCTGTCCTCTTCAATTCTGATTGGAACTTGACATCATCACGCTTCTGCCTCTGCTTTCTGCTGAAAATCATGTCACTTCATGTTGACATCCCTTCACATATGGCTGAGTAAGTTCCAATGTACGTTATCATTTTTTTTTCTGCACTCTATGCAATGTCCTGGACAATGGGTGTGCATGCATATAAAATTGCATGTCATCGCAATATTGTACGTGCAATTATTGAATACGCTTAATAAAATTGGAGTAAATTACAAAAGAAAAAAAAAAATGTTGATTGGATGCTTCCCATGCACATTTTCCAGTAGCAATTTAGAACTGCATCACTGGCTTGTTAACGTTGTTCGTATGACTACGCAAATCGAACACTCTATGTCTCCATTTTATGATCGGGAAACAGTGGAAACAGTGTGTGAGGGACCCATTTTGCATGCAAGTTATGAATGTCCATCTTTTCATGAAGAATGGTGCGAAGGATTTCATAAAATTTAAAGTTCACATGGCTTTCATTGCAAACGTTTTGACTTCACGGCATATTCACATGCCTCGGTCACAGCTCAAGATGGGGTGTCAAGAGCACAGCTCACCTGCGCGCATGGTTTTTCTAGTACTGAAACTGCCTTCCGGCAGAGAAACAATGAATCTGTGCGAACAAGCACAAGCCCCATATTCCAACTTCAATTGGTCACAAAAATCTGTTTTGCGAGAATTGATGCCACGAAAAAGTTGATTTGCATTTTCATGTTTTATGGTCAGAGATATCAGGAGGCAAAGTTTAAAGACCCAACATGCTGCCAACATCAACCGCAAGAATTTCAATTTTAAAGACGAGAAAAGGAATTCAATTCAATTTTAAAACAAGCCATCATACACAAATGTGAATGATCTCCATGTTTTATATCTTAAAAAAACATGGAGGTATAGGAATAAGACAGTTGCCAAATTGAACCACTCGTTGTTGAGCCTGAGTCCACGAAAATAGGAAATAAAAACAAAATGTTCAGAAGATCTGAACTTTGACTAGGAAAATTCTAAAAATATAAGAGGAAAGTGAAATATATAGGAAAGTATAGGAGCACGTCAAAAATATAGGAAAATATAGGAATGCTGGACGTCCTGCAGTTCTGAATCCCTCGTGCGAATGTTTCCGACTTGGTGGAAAATCAGAACCATCACTTGACACTGCTTTCGTTTTTCGAATTTCCCCGTTATTGGAGCAGAAATTAAAAAAAAAAAAAGAAAAGAAAATGAAAAACCTGCACACTCGTTTTTGGGACACTCAAATAACAAATCGGCGGTTTCATACAAAGAAAAAGATAGACCTGTCTACTTACCATTATCTAGGTACTTTCTTTGATTTCATATTCAAAACACCATCAGCAGATTCGATCGCAGTAGGTAGTGTGTGGAGGTTTCTCATTTTTGGTCGGCAATTTATTGAATTCCGTCCAGGTATGAATTGCCCAAAAGATGAGAATGAGGCAAAACAGAGCAAGGTTTCATATTGCATTGTCGACACATCCACATACAGACCTTTCTTTAACCAATTATTGTCAGGGCTGGACTGGCTGCCTGTGCCTGTGGGTACAACATACTCCACCGTACCATGACGAACCTCTTTCTCTCTCTTCTGTAAACACTTCTTCAGTCCCTTCCACCAGAATCCAATATCTCACAGAAATAAGCAAATTCAAATTTCACCTTTCACAGCCTATCGAGCAAACCTGTCACTCCAAAATATCACAGCAAAACTGTTTTTATTAAACAAACAAAGAATTAATATGAAATGAAAACATTAATTTGTGTGACAACGAGAAGTTAAGCAATAGGGCCTTTAAGAAACAATATTTCACCAGGCTTTACAAATCTTCAAGGAAGACGAGGTATTTCACCAATGTTCTCCTCCTTACTTCGAAGAAACGTGTTAAACGTGTTTCGCCAATGACCAAGACCTTCACTAGATGCACCATGTGGTCCAAATTTGCCTTTACTGGACTTGTGTCACTGCCGCACCCCGAACAACTATCCATCACGGTAGCTCAATAGGCGGGTACGTCCTTAAATCCAGTAACCTCCCCAAATGTTCATTTGATATGTCTGCAATCCACCTTTAACCCAGATGTGCTTTTGTTTGCACCATGCCGATGAGGAAGTCTAGAGTCACTGCAATCCCATCTTGAAAGTAGCTTATTTGTATCTCACCAGTCCTCAATAATTGCTTCCATCAAGAACCCAAAGTGAAATCTTCATGATGAGTCATGACTCAACATAATATGCCTACTCACAGTGGTCTTTTCTCCAGAGCATCCCCATCTGTAAGGATCTCGTAAAGCTCTGTTCGGAAACCATGTTTCAAATACACCCCCCCCCCCCACAGCCCACCAAGAGGAATAGAAAAGAAATCTTTGAACTTGTTGGTTAATGTTCTTTGCTACCATCTTATCGTGAGAAAGTACACTTACTGTTAATTTATCCATGTTGAGGCAGAACAAGGTGAAACTTCGAAGTCGTCACAACCCTTATCGATTCCGAACCGCTGGTGGGCTCATTATCAAAGGTCACAGGCTAAAAACGAAGTAGAACATGGAGCACGTGCTGTCAGAAGGATAAAATCAGATGAAATACGAATACGAATATGTAAGGTTTGATGGCTTCTTTTCGCCAAAAAACTTCACAGAGGCCCAAAAACAGGGTCACTCAAAATCCACAGCAGACAGACAGTGAATGCAAGATAGCCCATTGCAAAACGTTGGCTATCCTGCATCCTTCATTCACACACTCAAAATTTATCCAGCCAAAAACCTATCACC
>JASGXE010006096.1:0-22515 GCA_030068105.1 Sinentomon sp. SZTP_YWyxl | reverse complement strand
GGCTCAGATTCTTCAACCTGGGGAAGAGAAGAAAAACGGTTATTTATGGTCACCGGAGCCGGCCCCTTGATGGCCCGGGTGGATTTCCCTGTCGAGCGTTGGGTTCGCCATTGATCATCTGGTTGCTGTTTTGGTTGACTGCGTTGAACACTCCAGGAGTCGTCGATCTTCTTCAGGCACAATGGACTGATAGCTGTTGGTGTGGCTTCTTCATCACGGTCTCGATTCGACTCATCGTTGCGCGTTTGTTCCTCGGCGTTTGAGATGCACTTGCAGTTGCACTTTGATCCGGAACTCAGCTGGGATTGCAGTGTCTGAATCAGGCTGTCGATCTGTTTCTGTTGCAGGTTGACGACTTCCAGCAGTTGACGAATCAGAGCACTCTGTGCCATGATGCTAAAGGAATAAGGAATTTTGCGAACAGAAAAAAAGGGGAAAGTAGGACAAATTTGGAGGATGACAGTCAAATGTATTCCAGAAGTCCCGCGTTAATTATCGAAAACCAAGAAGCGAGAAAAGAAGAAAACAAATATCCGCGTTATTTAACGAAAAGAGAGAGGAATCAGAAAGGAATAACAGAACAGGGAAAGGAAATTAGAAGTTAGGAAAACAGTTGCCAAATTTGAAATTTCAATCAACTTATCGGCCGCCTTCGCTGCTGGCAGTTGAATATGCAGGCTTGTATCTGCTAATTCCTCAAATTCCTTTGTTGAGGAATGGCCGAAGTCACCACAATGGACCAAAGAATTTGTCTCCACAAAAGACGCAGAGCAATAAAATGACCTTTGAGCCGAACACAGGCACACAATTCCCAACCGTCGTTGCCGTACGCAGCACAAGTTCGCCGCAGCAACCGAGGGATTAGAGGATCTTTGACCTTTTAATTCTAATAACACAGGCAAAGGGCCCAACGGTTCACTGTGATGTGGAGACAGAAGCGTCAATTTCACTTCACTTATCTCGAACATGCACAAAGACCTTTAAAATTCGGCACAGCAAAATAACGAGACGAATTGCTCGACACGTCGAGCTATGAAACCCAATTTTCCAGGTAATTCTGCAAAACACCACTCCTCAAATATATGAGTGGATATTTGAAATTGATCCCCAGAAAATATGCGAGTCTCAGTAATTGTTGAACAGCCTTCGTTTAGCTGAAATTATGGGGCTCCAGGGTGTTTCAAATTGTGAAAGTGACGTCGGCTGAGCATTCTTTGTGTTCATTTCACATGATTGTCCAGATCATTAATTGGTGAATGATGTCAATACGACAAAGTTCAGTCAACGATGACTGAAGGGACTGAAGTGATCCAAAAAGAAAGATCCTGGACCTGCTCACGAAAATAACGACAATACTCGGGGTTTAAATTATGGAAAAAAATGTAACATGGGAAGCGTTTGATGCACTTGCTTCGAGAGAATGCCAGAATTTCAGATTAGATTCGGGGAAACAAAGCAAAAAACTGCGAAACTCGTTCCTTCGTTTTCACGTTTACGAAATTTAAATTTATATTTTTTTTTTTTGAATTTGAAAAAAAAATTGAAAAAAAAAATTTCACGTTTTTTAAATTCTTGGTATAGGTATCCCTAAAATTTAAAACCAGTGCTGTTTTTGTTTCCGTTCAACATTGGCCGGTTTGAACCATGTGTGAATGACGTGAGTGACCAAAGAGCGACTATCTAGAAGTTGGCCGTCAGCGTATATTTGGCGCAATTTTTGAATAAACAGGCGAGTATAATCTTATTGCCGCCATGTCCTTTCATGGCCATGGCCGCATTTAAATTCACTCATGACCGACGACCGCCGGTCACAGGCGTTACGTCATCTAATCATGCCGCACCATAATCGGTCGCCACCGCATCCTCTACAAACAGATATTCCAAGAAACGTTTTTTAAAGAAAAACCGGCCTTCAGGTATACAGTGTGACATCCTCATGGGTTCGTAATTCCTGACTTCATCCTCTGATTGGTTAAGTTTGTTAAAACTTAAAACATTAAAACATAGGAAGTTCCTTTAAACCTATCGTGCTTCCATTCGCTTCTTCACAAACCATGGTTTTCAGGACTCAGGCAGTCGAACTGTCTTCGTTTGCCTTTTTATCCATATTAATTTTTCTCTCCGGGGGACGCGATCAGGAAGATGTGGGCACGCCAGGGTTTCCATCACAACTCCACAACAATACAGCTTGTGCTTCCAGTTATTGAACTTTAATGAATTTTCGGTTTTCTCATTGAAAAAATACCAAATATAACGAAAATATAAAAATAAAGTTTGTCGGATCATATTTTTAAAATAGTTAAAAACATTAAAAAATACAAATAAAAAACTAAAAATACTAGTCGTATGCGCCACAAGTCTCCCGTCAAATGGACGAATGGGTTTGCGTGTTTTCTCACACTGTGGCTGTGAAATTGACGCTCAGTGCGGCAAGGTGGCCATCCTCCGGTTTGTGCTCATCAGTCAGAGTGAAGGCAGGGTGTTCCAGGTTGGCATTCGTTCTGAAAATGGTGATTTTGGTCGCAACATGGCGGTGGCATGAGGCACACCAACGACCAGTGGTTGATTCTCGTTTTTTATTTATTTATTCGAGACCACCTCGGAGGAGGTGGCCGACAGAGACGGCTACTCGAGATTCCAACTCCAAATAACCAGTCACGATGCTTGATGCACAGCTTACGGGATGGCAGAATGAACAAAATATGATGGTCATATGACGGGAAACTTACGGTGCTTGATCAGGAGAATGATTCTCCTGATTAGGAATTATCTTGAAACGAAACTGTATTTTCTTCTTTTGTTTTCTTTTTCTGAATCGTTCAATTTTGAATTGTTTTAAAATGTTTGTGTCGACGAATCAAAAGCAGCTGGGACGAATCAAAAGCAGCTAAATTCGAGTTAATTTACGTATGCATGTGGAATGAAGGCTGTTTGCATTGCGTCCATTTTCAGCATGAAATTTATCTTGAAAAGTTGTTTTGGAATTATGACACACCCTGTTATACTGTTCAGTACTCCGCCACGCCTATGTTCAAAATGGGATGGCCGGTCCTGGACTTTTTGAAATGCCCATGATTATTGGGCCTATCCTATGCAACATTACCTTGAATTTAAGACGTCTTCCCACTTTTTGTTGACAAAGTGTCATCCTATATCCATCAGTGCAGGGCCATCCGTACAGGTCCATCCGTACAGGACCATCCGTACAGATCCATCCGTACAGGACCATCCGTACAGGACCATCCGTACAGGACCATCCGTACAGGGCCATCCGTACAGGTCAATCCGTACAGGACCATTCGTACAGGGTCATCAGTACAGGTCCATCTGTACAGGGCTAACCGTATAGGACTATCCATACACGGCCATTCGTACAGGCCCATCCGAGGAGGGCATCCGTACAGGGACATCCGTACAGGACCATCCGTACAGGGCCATCCGAGCAGGGCCATCCGAGCAGGGCCATCCGTGCAAGGCTATCCGTGCATGGCCATCCGTGCAGAGTCATCCGTGCAGGGTCATCCGTGCAGGGTCATCCGTGCAGGGTCATCCGTGCAGGGTATTCCTTGCATGAGTTCAATCGATTTCACACCAGTCTGTGATTCCGATAGATTTGTATTGTCCAGTGGACCCTTTAAAAGAAGTCATTGCAACGCTAACTTCACAATTCATGCGAATGTGACAAAGTTGGCTACTCAGAAATGGCCCGACACTGCAGTGTGCTGTCGCAAAGCATGGAAAGAAAGTAGTATCATTGGCGCAGATCCTGGGGGGACGGGGGGGACACGTCCCCCCCAATATTTTAAAAGTCATAAATTGTCCCACCCAATATTTCAGTCATGAATTTTCTCCGTCAAAGATGGAAATTTGACTCGGTTGACATCCTGCCGCAGAAATGCTCCAAAAATCAGTTTCCTGATTCACTGAAATTTTGGGGAAAAGTTCATGATGTTTTCAAAAATGTCATGTGTGGTCCACACAAGCCATCACTGTCATGTCAATGCGCAATTATTGCCTCAACCACAATTCATTTGTGGCCAGCCAAGGTGCTTTGGAGGAGCCCAGTTGTATCTGCAGTTGGTTTTTCTTGGTGAAGGCAGGATTTGCGCCTAGATCGAGGAGATCGAGATCATTCAAGTTTGCATTCCTGATGGCATCTGTGTCATTCCTCCATTTTTACGATCAAGCAAGCCTTGTGTTTATGTGCACGTCCGTGAAAGGAATTTTTCATTCTGTCAACTAATCTACCCATAGCGCAGCAGCCTGACACGTATTCCTTCCACCACTGTCAACCTTGTTCATTGTCTAGACATGGAAAATCACACCCTCATAATTTTTTCCCCAAATAAGAATGTAGCACAATGATTCGACCACTCCAGAATCAGGAAAAATGCTTTTTTGTCTGTAAAATTTCTCAAACTAAAACTTAGGCTCAAACTAAAAATAAGGCCTTTTATTTTTGTCCTTCCCCTAACTTGCAAGTGGGCTGTGCGTTATTATGAGATATGCCTACAACCAACAGAATGTTCATTTATTTTTCTGTATTTTTATTTCATTCGGCGCGTTTTGAATTGCTCGTTTTGTGGACTTTTGTCGCCATCGCCAAACCGCACTTGTATACGTACACAATGATCTGTGAATTATTGGAGGCATGCACTCACAGGGTGGTGAAACTCCTGAATCGCAAACGAATAAGAAATTTTTTTGCTTTAGTCAAGGACAGGAACAAAGGAGGATTTTCCCTTCCAGAAAAATGTCTTTTTTGACATGATTTTTCAGATAATCCACAATTTTTCATCAAAAATATACCTGAAATTTCAAAAATTCTTCAACTTCTGGGGGACTCCGTCCCCCAGACCCCCTGCCAGGGGCTCTGCCCCTTGGAACCCCGCTGGGGCGCTGCCCCAGACCCCCTTCCCAAATGTATTCCCACACGTCCCCCCCAATGTTCAACCCAGATCTGCGCCCTTGAGTAGTATGGTCTTAATGAGGGGATTTGCCTTTACCTGCAGGCGGAATGCATAGTTTTCTGTTCGCCTGACCTTTAAAGCCCAACAGTCACAGGAACAACAATGACTCCCTAACAGAGTAAAATGGGCTGACAGATTTTTTTGCATCAGGACTTCTTGGAAAAGTTGGCAAACGCAATGATTGACATTGTGATCATCATCCAACACGTTTGAGACCACGTTGAACCGTTCTGAACGACATCGAATTATGCCTTCAACAGGCATTTGCAGGTTTCGGAAAATTTGGTCCATCTTCGGCCATTCATTACACTTATTCTCCAAGCGAAAAGATACACAGGGGAAGCGCAAGCCTCCCTAATTTCCCACTGACATCGAGGGAAATTAGGGAGGCTAAATTCCAGCTGACATCGAGGGAAAAACATCGGCATTCTTCTTTAAACAACGCAACCTGCATAGCATGAAAGCAACTGAAATTTGCATGTAGATGTAGGGGCCCATCTCTGTTCGGAGTCATTATTATTTCTGTGACTGTGAATACATTTGGGGTGATTTCCATTTTTTAGATCATCATTTAGGATCACAGATGATAACAATTTTCAATTTTCAAATTTCGGAAAATTTCTCCAAATAACGGTTTAATCATTTAGTAGTCTCAAACATAAACCCTTAACAGATGTTGACGTTTGGTGATTTTGAAATGTTTTTTGTCTCCGCAATTAGATTGTTGATGAGCTTATTTTGTTGAAATGGTTGTGCAGTGGGTGCGTGAAAGAAGCGCAACATGAAAGTTACCTGAGGGAGAACAAGAAAATTGAAGACCAAACTGATTCTGCTCTTGTTGACGTTTGCGGTTGTTTTCCTTGAGTGAACATGGAAAATCCTTGAGTCACATGGAAAATGCGTCCTTTTGCCGACATGAGATCGAGGAAAGGTGGAAATGATAAATGAAATGCACGAATGTTGGCCAAGGGATGAAATTATGACTTGAGTGGAAAACTTTAGTTATTTATAGTTTAAAGTTCTATATTATTGGTGGAAAACTTGAGCAGAACCTGAGAAGATGGGAACACAGGTAATTCTTGCACAGTCTGTATTTTTTAAAATTTCTGGCTCATTATTCCCATTGATTCAAACCTATAAGAGTCTGCAGTCCAGATATCAAGAGTGGTTGGTGTACAAATTCTGCTTTTTTATTTGCAACACCAAATAAATTTTGGCACATTATGACAATTTTCTTGCTTTTGTTGGGAGTCGTTTTCCCTGTGTTTAGTCCTCGAAAATCATCACTTTGCAATGTCAAACCTCAGAAGTGTGGGTGCTGTATCCTTGGTTCGACGCGAATGTGATTTGTTTGACGCGTTTGAGTCTTTTGATTTGCAACAAAAATTTCCTGACGATGCATTTTTGCGCCTAACTATTTCGAACGCTATACAATTTCATTTATTTGCGGAAATGTGTGTTGCATAGCAGTTTGTTATCAGGGGCAATTGAGGGGATCAGTGAGAATGTTTCGGTTTTCACTTTCCGCGCGCAACTCTGATTGTCGCCCCTGCTTTCTCCACTTCGGAAGTTTCACATGGCGAGGACGCCTGTGAATGTTTGGAAAATGGCAAATGGAAAATGGAAAATGTTTGGCCTAGATTGGTTGACAATGAACAGTGTGAACAGACCCAGGTAGTTTCTCTAGATCAAGAGGATTTGAGGGAGAAAAGTACCCTCTACAGGAAAACCAAGGAATCAAATATCTTGGGGAAGAAATATCTTGGGCAAGAAATGTCCAAAAATCCCAAATTCCTAAAAAATAGGGATATCTTGGGAAAAAATTTGTTTTCGTATCATTTTTATTTTTTATTCAGGGTGGAGTTGACTTTGTGCAAGGTGTTTTTGTTTCATCTTTCGTTTTCACCATCATCACACAGCCGGAATCTCACAACACCAGCTTTCTATCATGTTCCAGCTATCTTTCAATTCGTGTTGCAGTTGGCACAATTTTTTATTATTCTTATTTATTTATAATTTAAACAATACTGCCCACAAAGGCAATGGTGGGAGAATGACAAAATCTGTGTCAAAAATGTCAAAATTAAAAATTCTCATAAAATTTAAAACAAGGGCAAAACAGATTGGCAGCAAAAGAAGTGGCATAATTAGTTTCAAGAGTTATTGCTATTGGAAGTTGCGACGCCTAGGGTTGCTTTTGCCCTCAAAATTGTCTGTGGGGATGCCAATCTCAAAAAGTGCGCGGGAAGAAGGAATTAAAAAATCTATTGGTGCTGAAAACCGGAGCAGTGAGTGCAAGGCCATTGTCAATTCTACGCTGACAAAGTTCAATGGAATAGTTTGTTGGTAGAAAGAAATTGTAGGAATCTGCAACAATTTCACTCAGCAGCTTAATTCTGCGCACTCGACGTCGTTGTGGGGGTTAAATCAGGTTCCTTCAATAGACCGGAAACACTTACACCGCATTCAAAAGAATATGAAGAGTTCTCCTTTGGAGCATTTCAACCCAAGATGTGTCCGCACGAGTAACAGGATCCCATAGAGCATAAGCATATTCCAGGATACGTAGGACAGAAGTAAGGTATGCCTAAGCTCTTAAGCTTGGCTTGACGGGAGGACTAACGAATACGAAGATTTCTTGATATGAAACAAAGGGCTTTATTAACTCTTTCATAAGTGAAATTGAAGTGATCCTTCCGAGACAGATCGCTTGAAATTAAGACACCCATTATTTAACAAATGAGACGTTTTCAATTCGGTTGCCATTTGTCAAGTATGTTCACACAGTGAATTCTTGCGGTGACGGGAGAAGGACATGGGTTTGTCAAAGGACTTTACTAACTCTTTCATAAGTGAAATTGTTGTGATCCTTCCACGACAGATTGCTTGAAATCGAGACGCCCAAGTACTTAAAATATGAGACATTTTCAATTCGGCTGCCATGTGAGTGCCACCGTGGCTTTGTGGAAACAGAAACAAACACCGCACTTGTGCACAACGATTCCCCAGCTTCGAAGCAGACGTTTCAAAATGTTTCGGAATGCCATTTCCCATATGCAAAACATGTGATGTCACTTTTGCATTAAGATATGGGAGACACAAGCGCTCGTATTCCGTTTACCATTGCCCAATGATATGTATGAAGCTGCTTTGAAAACTCGATAAGGGGGGCACGGATCGCCCATATTGCCCATATTTTGCTGCTTTCCATTACCCATAAAGAGATAGATGAAGCTCTTCTATGCGGATAAAAGAGAGTAGCCATTGACCAAAGTGATTTCTGTTGGGGTTATTGAAATAAATGAGTTTGGAGCGGCACAAAGCGCCCATTTTCTCTCCCAAATAACACAATCCACGCAATTTTATCGCAATCCACGCAATTCCGCAGACCAAAGTGATGATTTTGCAGCGTTCGGCACAACTCGCTCATTCACAACATTCTGTTTTTGCTATTCTGGATCCCAAAACGGTGTCTGAACAATTTTATCAAGTTAGATCAACAATTAGATTATCAATTTGAGATAATCTGATGTTATATAGCAGTACTCTTTCTTTTTTATTCCTAAACAACAGAAAAACAGAGTCCCCTCTGGCAAAAGGCCTAACACTCTACGCTGGTCCACGGACTTTGTCGTTATGTTGACCCGGCGTTGTTCAATTTAGGCTAGGCGATTAGAAGTACAATGAGGCGAAATTTAAGCATCAACTGATGTGTTGAAGACATAGTGGAAGGCCTACCAGAAGATTGTTTTACCACAATGTGGAGTTACAATGATATAAAATGCACATTTCCTCTTAAAATATAGGGCGGAGAGAAACGTCCGGTGGAAAACGACTTCGGTGGAACGTTCGGTAGTAAAAACTTGATTTTCAGCTTAAGTTGCATTGCATGACTGGAGCTGTCAATGAAAGTCAAGAAAACGTTGCCACATTCGGGCGAAATTCGCACCGAAGTAGTTTTCCACCGGACCCTTCTCTCCCCCGAAAAAATTATGCTCTCGCAAATTGACTGTTTAAAAAAATATTTGGCAGGGGGCTTCAAAACACGAACAACAAAGAGACTTTTAGATAGATTTTGACGCTATCGTTTTATTAAAAATACATTTAACGACCTATGGAGATATTGCCAATAATCGATGACAAACGAAATAGGCTCATCACGAAGTGTTAAACACCAATTTAGTCTATATCAATAACAAAAAACGTAATCAAATGCAAAGGGATTTTGATTTTCAGCATAATTCACCGTACAGCTCATTGCATTTTAATACTCGAACAACAATCCACCATGCAAACATCCGAGGTAAAAAACCATGAGTAATCTCGACAAAAATGCCATCATAAAAGTATCCTTTCAGCCTGTTTTCTGAGCAAGTACTGCCTCGATAGCGGCGGCGATCCCCCTCCAGGTCTCTTCGCCTGTGGGCACGATGTGACCAGCTGGAAGAAGGAAACCGTATCGACCTGTATCCCTCAGTTCCAATGTGAAGGAATGTTTGATTCCGGCTGCACCCTTCGCCCAATCGTCAGCTCCGCCTGGAAAATAGGTACATGAAAGAAAAAATGATGCAACATTTCCCTTCACACGGAACATTCATCGTGCAGTCTGCTCATTCAATATAGGGACAGAGCTATTAGGAGGGTTTAATTTGCAGATTTTTTTACATTTGTACCTCTGAAAGTGGTCTGCAGGTGCGCAGAGTTTTTCAGGTGTTGACCATTCTCACATTTTTCCTTTTTCCGTAGGTGTATCTTTTTGAGATAAACACTCCGAACGGTTTCCAGGCTATGATTTTGCGTGCCTTCTCTGCAAAGGTCCGCCGTAATCACCATAGCCTGTTTTAGGTAGGATATGCCTGCAGCAGGCATACAAACTGGACTTAAGGGCACCCGCATCGTGTTGGTACCTATATATCTCCTGCAATGCATATCGAAAGATATGTCCCCACGAATGATATCCATGCACCTCATTCTTTCAAACAAGAAAGGTACCTCTACCATCGCTAACTTGGTTAGCGGTGCGTTGTCAAAAATTCAAAACCCAAAGAATTTCTGCCAAAAGAATATGGAAGCAGTCTTCAAACCGAATAGCCTTGAGTATAAAGGTAGAGTATGAGTATAAAGTATATATCTTAATTGGAATTTTAATCATTTTACAAAAGAAGTACCTTCGCACCACACTGTTCGCAAACTCATTCCATGTTGATCCAGAAATTTTCCCTCACATCTGCTTATAACAATGCGGTTAAAGTCATATCAATTTTTGGATAACTCATTTTGAACTGAAGCGAAATTCGCATTTCAAGAACTAGCGTGTATTCTGGTGGCATCTGTATGAGTACTGATATCGAGGTACCCAGACAAAAACTACTACACACGAGGATGAGCCGGACGCGTCATTTGAAATCGACCAACCGTCGTGGGTTGCTTTATTGTAATTATTTTTTAAACACGAATCTTTTTAAAGCTAAGCCTTATTGAAGTGAAAAGAATTTTGATAGAAAAAAGTTGCAGTTGAAAAATTATGGAGAAGCGAGGGTTCGAACCACTGAATTCGAGGGCAACGGATTACGACTCCAACTCCTTAAAACCTGAGTTCCACTTGGGCGCCGGGAGCCAGGATCCGTCGGGATCCCATCGAGGCGGGAGGATAGTGTCATGCGCGGCACCTGCGTTTTTGTGACATTTTCACAAAAACACAGGCGCGCCCGAGTAGAAGCTAGGCTTTAGACCACTCGGCTAAGCAGGCCGAAGCTGGATTTCATGTTGTTTCTCATACAGGGTAGCCCAAAAGTCTTTGGCCATAGGAAAAATGAAAATTTGCTGTTTTACCGCATTTAGTGATCTAAAACTTTTTCTAGCTGTAACCATGTCTCTCTACACTTTTATTGGAGCAGCATATGCACATTTTGGGATGCCGAAAGCCTTTGGCCATACCAAAAAATGAAAATTGCTGTTTTTGTCATATTTTGTTATTTGTGACTCTTTCGAATTCCCACCACAGATGTCACCACTTTATTCGGCTAAACTTTCGGAATAAAGTCTTTAGAATATATCCGTGGTTAGAGCTAGAAAAAGATTCAGATCACAAAATATGATGAAAATAGCAAATTTACATTTTCCCTATGGCCAAAGACTTTTGGGCTACCCTGTATTTATGCAAAACTTCTCAATGTTGGCCAAATCCGCTGTGCTTCTATTGGTTTTTCCAACAACCATTGGTCGATTTCTAATAGCGCGAGCGGGACAAGAACTGCTAAAGAATTATCGAATAACACCGCCACTCCTCGCTTCCTCGCTTTTTTCACCAAAAATTGTCACTCACCTGCAGCTGCGTACAACAAGTCTGGCGCCGTTCCCAACCTGTACTGCGTTCCTCGAACACTAGAAAGTGCATTCACTCCAATGCTGCCAACTCTCCACAGCTCGTGGTAATCTGCTGGTTTCTGGTAACCGAAGCCCCAAGGAAGTAGCCAAAGCTGAAAAAATGTAGACAAATTAAAACAAAAATCCGTAGAGAGTGACGGAATTAATGTTCCCAGACATATGGTTTCCCCATCTACGAATATAGGTAACTGTTGCCTTCTAAACTTTATTTCTTTCTCTTTAGTCTTATACTATTCAGGCAGTAGAAATTAAAGCGCCGTTAGGGAGAGATTTGTCTCAGATGCACTCAAGAGAACAATTTTTGCAACAAAGTCCTGAACGCAGACAGGCAACTGTTTCAACACGGTATAAATTTTCATTTCGCAGCACAAGGGCATAAACTCCCCCGTTTTGAACATATGGAACGCCAAACGTCCCAGGCCGCCAGCGTACTCTGCATGTGACGTGGAATGCGGCATTTTCAACAACATGCGTGGAAAATAATCAGACTGATTCCGAACTAAATGGGAACAATAACTCATTCTCATGTCCATAATGGTGTAATGGCGCCAAAATGACAATTATAATGTTACAAAAAATGATGCACCGAAATATTAACCTGTGAATAAGAATGGAGAGTGATGTAAAGAACCAGCTTCTGGCGAAGGGCAAGAATATAGTTCGATAAAGCCCTTGTCTCAACCTCCGAAAAAGGGTGGGGTCCAGCATACGTCTCCGAGCAAGGGTTACTGGAAGCACCGGCCTCGTTCCAATGAAATCCAAAATTCCTGTTTGGATCAACTCCCACACATCCTGACGCGCCACGAGACCTGGTCTTTCTCCACAACCGTGCGAACGATCCCTGGTGAGTGTAATCGTAACCGTCAGGATTTACGACCGGAACGAAATAGAAGTCAACCTTTGATAGCAACGCTGCACTGGCAGGATTCTCTGCAACTTCACGGATGATGTAGAGGAGCGTAGCAGGACCAATCCACTCGCGAGCGTGGAAACCTGTACAAGAAAACAGAAAACAGATCTCACTTAATGAAAATTAATTTGTCACAAGTCTCCTTATTCATCATTTGCTCCATACCCTTTCTGATTTTACGGTGTCGACGTTTCAAAGATATCGGATCTATCATACGTGGGTTGTCTTATAAGTTTTTGACATTAGCTTTTATTTCTTTTGTTTGTGGTGATAGAATTGTTTACAATGGCTTATTTTAAAGCTGAGAGGATATCTGATTTGTGTTTGTAATTGGAAGTTTTTATGATTCCTGTTGACTGAATAATGAGTCTCTGAACTTTGTCTCCTGAAGCCTGTGACCTGAAAGCACTCAAATATTGCAAATCGATTGCAAACAGCAACTTTTTTACGAAGTCGATTCTCAGAGAAAAGGCAAGACAATTTTGAGACCGATTGGAGATAGAAAGAGGGGACTGTGCTTATTCATGATGAGAATGTTTCGCGATAGATAATCAGCATTAGTACTGGAAAAATCATGCCTGAAGGTGAGGTGTCATCTGGACGCCCATCTGACTGCTGTGAACGAGACATTTGGTGTTGCTGTGAAGTCCATTGTCGCAATGAAAGGCATGTGACTTTTCATTTGTATAGGTAGGACATTGCCCTACCAACTAATAGTCATCACACGATTCCAAATCTTTGGAGATGCGTGCAGTAACAGCGTTCGACTGCCTGCCTCCGACCTCGTTTTCCAGCTTTTTCGAAACATGTGTTCAAAGTCAATGGACATTTTCAGAAATCTGCTTCCAAAATCGACTGGCTGCATAAGCAAAAAAGCAACGGTACTGCCCCACATGGATTGTGTGTCTGGCCTTGGCACCCTAGATGCCCGAAGGATCTCAAATCCGAGATTTTGGCATGATACGTGGTGATGTATGAGACTGGAAGAGCTTGCAAAAGTGATGAATTCACAGTGCCAGATGTCTCTTGAAATGGACGTTTGGCATTCCTTCGTGGATTGGCTCAGGAAGTTGCAATTATACGTCAGTGTGAAGGAAGAATCCAGTAAAGATTCCAGAAAGTTTCACATTCCTGTGTCCAACCATGACCGATTTACAGGACCATGTCAATTACTTTTAAGACACCTACGTAAGACTTCATGAGAGAGAGAGAGGAAATAATGTGGAAATGAAGAGATAAGAAATTCCAAACACTTGTTGAATCCAAATCATAAACCCTGATGTGATGCGTTTTTGCGCTCAAAATCGATTTTAAAAATCCTTGCCTGGTCTCGTGCTTTAAAGGTTGAGCTCCAAGTGTGGTTCCAAATGTTTGACAAAAGAACGTTGACGCTGATTTCACGCTCACATGACGTGTGTTCAAATGTGTGCTGGTTTTTTGTAAAATTTGATCCCCCGATTCAGATTTTTTGAAAGACACTTGCTTCGGCACGTCTTCCCAAAGGCACTGCTGACCAGAGGCACTGCTGACCATCCGCGACAATTCAGCCGCACTTGAATCCTATGGTTTGTGGCCAATCGAAACGTTTCCGGATGATCCAGAACCCAGACAATTCAAAACGGAAATAATCTTTTTTGGAAAATAGATACTTGAAACGTTTGTTGCAGGACACTTACCTGCGTCAATAAACACTCCTGGCTTGCTTTTTCCATCTTTGATTGACACCTTCACTGAATACAGAGTCCTCCCTTCCGCTGACTGTCCAATTGGTGTCACTTCCACTTTGTCCGGATATGTGCTGGCGAGGTATCGCAAGTAGCTTTCGATATCTGAAGCAAGATAACCACAAGAATTATTTGTGTAGCGGAGCGAACAAACAGTAGACCCAGACTTGGAGCGATTTATGTTTTGTAATTGAAAAATTGCAGCAAGACATGTTGGCTCAAACTTTTTTTTTGACTTCGCCATAATTTTGGAGAAGTTGGAATCTTCATGGCTGCTTGACGCAAGTTTAGAGTTCTACCTATTTTAAATTTGCCAAACATCATTTCTGGGGTAGGTCGGTAACCTTTCTAAGCTTCTCTCCCAGGGACCACTGGGCCGTCAAAGGCCGCTTCAGCACATAAATTTACCGGGTCCTCGATCGAAACTGGCTCAACTTTGACATCACCAAAATAAAACACCCTTTCTTCCTCCTCGCCGAAAAGGAAAACAATCTGCTAACATTGTTCTTTCATGTAGGTCTTAACATGTTTTTTTTCATTTAACTTGCCTCCGAAACTTTTTTCTTTCTTTTCACTCTTATGCAGGCGGCAAAAATTAAAGCGCCATATTTCAGCAGTACTTTCTGAAGCTGTCAAATTTTGACCTCGGTTATAAAAGAGGATCTTTAATTCCTGCAGCATGGAGGATTGAGTACATTTTTATTCCTCCGCTTCTGTACCTTCATCATTCATCTCGTTGGTCTGATCTGAAAGAGTCTCTTGTCCCTATTGGTTTATTTTTTTTTTTGTTAAAATAGAAATATCCCTATGACAAGTCTTTTACAATCTTCCAAGGTTAGTTGTTCGTTGGGCAGACAGACAATGTAAAGGGTGCTCAGTAAATGACTTCCGGTAATCTCGATTGAATTCTCTCTGCCTCCTGGCAAAGCAAAAACCAAGAGGAAAAATGTTTTCTCCATCGCAACTTTGAAAAAGGCCTCGTTATTCCCAATTTTGTCCTGAAGATGTGAATACCAGTCCAGAACATCTGAACGAGTTATCTGCTAAATGTTGAAAGAAAATGCAAGAAAATTTGCAGTCATTCCCATTCTCAACTGTGCAGGCAGCCGACAGGCGCGGGCAAACCACTGGCGCCTGATGTGCTGCCCCTCGTTTTTCAAAAAAAGGGTGCATTATCGTTTCTGCTCTGAAGTGACGCGGAAATCAGCAGACGGAATATGATACCCATATTTTTCCGGCTGCAAGATGACTAAAGGTCAACCACCTCTTGAACCACCACCACCGCTTGAACCACCACCACCTTTTGAACTACCACCACCCCTTGAAACACTACCACCTCTTGAACCACAACAACCTCTTGATCCACCACCACCTCTTGCACCACCACCACCTTTTCAACACCACCACCTCATGAACCACCACCTCTTGAACCACCACCACCTCTTGCACCTCCACCACCTCTACAACCATCACTACCTCATGAACCACCACCTCTTGAACCACCACCACCTCTTGCACCTCCACCACCTCTTGCACCACCACCACCTCTTGAACCACCACCACCTCTTGAACCAACACCACCTCTTGAACCACCAGCACCTCTTGCAGCAGCACCACCTCTTGAACCACCAGCACCTCATGTACCACCACAACCTCTTTAACGACCACCACCTCTTGCACCACCACCTCTTCAACAACCACCATCTCATGAACCACCACCTCTTGAACCACCACCCCCTCATGTACCACCACAACCTCTTGAACCACCATCACCTCTTGCGCCACCACCACCTCTTGAACCACCACCACCTCTTGCACCAGCACGACCTCTTGAACCACCGCCACCTCATGAACCACCACCTCCTCTTGAACCACCGCCCTCATGAAACACCACCATCTCTTGAACCACCACCACCTCATGAACCACTACCATCTCATGAACCACCACCATCTCCTGAGCCATTTTCAATGCAGCCTGTCTGTGTATAAAGTTCTCCTTTTACACGCGTACAGCAAAAATGTAAAATACGACACAATCGGATAAACACAGTCACATCGTTTATTGCATGGATGCTTGATCAACAAAAGGCCAATACAACAGCACGTCAGCTCTGAAAAGAAAACATATTCTTCTCGAAATGGGAGGAGAAAGCGACGTACCAAACCTCTTCGCATAAAATCCACTATTTTATGTTCCGTTTGATGGTATTGAAAGTTTAGAGACTCCTGAATAACAGACCAATAACTGGTATAATTGACAGACTTACTTGGGTAGGCGTGGTATCGATCCCATGTCATTCGATGTCCAACTCTGTTCTCCAGGATCTCTTCGATAAGCGGGTTTGCCTTGGGATTTTCAACCTCAATTGCTTGCTAGAACGCCACATAGGAAGAGAATGAATTGTTGAATTTGCATAAACAAAGCAACTTCAATTAAATTTTAGCAGGCAATTTTTCTTCACCAGTAAACATTGCTGAACCATGGCATGGCACTGGTTTGCCCCATGACCGCTCGGAAATTTAACTTGCCCAACTTGCCCAGCACTTGCCTAACTTGCCTAACTTGCCCAGCTTGCCCAGCAGAGTTTCAAGAACGAATCACACTGCAAATGGCAATGGTCAGTTTCAACGGTCCTGCTTAGGGATCGTGGCAATACAACGGTTCCTCCTCGGGGATCATCAGGGACTGTTGATATAAAACGGTTCCACCTCAGGGGTCCTGTTGACGGTATCATCGCTACAGGCGAGGAGTAGTGCTTCAGGCCATATTTAGGTAGGTAGACGCTCCTACTGTTGTTTGGCAACTCACGGCCATACACCGTTAACAATTGAATGAATGAGATCATAACACTCTACGAGGAGTCCACGTTTCGAGCTTCAGAAAAACACAAAAACTGTTTTGTGCGAGCAGATTGCCATGGATTTATCGCAAATTAGTCACAATGAGGAAAATACCCTACCTTCTCCGGTCAAAAACTACGATTTTTAAAACGAGCAAAAATAGTTGAGGTCCAAGCCGATGGCTCACAATCTCATGGAATCAAGTTGATTTTGACCTCATTAATGAAGTTCTGTAATTCTCCCGCAGTGTTAAGGACTTTTAGACCATAATTTTGGCGTGTAGAGGTATCTGTTGGTCATGCAAATCAAACATTTTCAAGTCGTTCAGGTGTTCGATGAAAGAGGTTGAACCAGAGAACCAGATTTGCCAGCAGGATGACATGCACTCACACGCATAAAAACGAAGAATAACTTTCTCGACTGTGGTACCAATCGACTGTGTCCGATTGGTGCTGGACAGTGTCGTGAACACCACCAAGTGTAAAAAGTAGTTAAAATGATCGTACACGATAAACGACGCCAAAGAACCTTGTCAATCAATCATGTGTGCGGCTTAAATCGCATCTGTAACAACTCCAGAACCAATTGTGCACCATTTCAGGTACTTGCAGGCACCCAGCAAAAGCTGTGCTGGACAATAGTGGAAAAGGTGGGTAGGTTATTGACGTCAAGGTTGCCAGCCTAACATGTTTGGCCTGCAATGCAGAGAGCCGAATGCGCACAAATATGCTTACTTCAACGTCGTTTATGAGAACTTCAAAGTCGATGCCCTTGCTCCTTAGAAAGCTACGGACCAGAGATGACGTCGTCGGCGATAGCATAAGGTCTGCTGGCGTCACGTTAACCTTTGCCTTGACCCAAAACTCAGCTCCTTCCAGTTCGTTGAGGGATTCTAGTTCCTTTTCTTGCTCCTCGGTGTCTGGTCTAATCCGAAACACCTGCGTTCGATGAGGAAAATGAGGAAAATTTAGTGACGCCATAAAGCTTTCTAAATCAACTACTTGCTCGATCACCCGTGACAGTCATGTAAGTCACTTCGCGTCAATAATGACACTCAAAAACGAATTGAAAGTCCTCCGACTCTTGAATGATAAGAATTTTAACAATCTGGGTATATTGTTTGACAATTGACTATGAACAAACAAAAAAACAAGAAATAACTCTCAAAAGTTTGCCGTTGGTAAAATCAAGATTGTGCTTGAGGCCGACCAGGGCCGATTGATATTCGACAGAGGAATATGCCTGCATCCACGTTCGAACTTTTTCTGTAATGACTATCTTCGTACATTGTCCTTAATATCATTCGTAAGCTGGATGCTGTTTAGGAGGTGTGAAAATCCAAACAAAACACGTGGTTGTGTTCGCCATCTGAATCACTTCTTAACAGAGGCAAACATTGCATGGAATATTGTATAGGAGGGTTTTTAGGGGAGGATTGCCAATAATTTTACTCGTTCCTGCGAGATTTCCGGCCAAAATGTTCGCAATAAAAAAAACGAGTCACTTTCAATCGACCGAAATTTAGAGAAAATAAACGCTGCAATGATGGAAACACGTCAGTCAAACCGTCAGTCAATCAAGTTACAATTTTACTTGTCTAACTACGAGTATCGGTCGGTCGGTCGACCAGCAAATCAGTGAATGAGTCAGAAATTTCACCCGATCTCATACGCAATGAATTGTGAACTTCCAGTTTTCCGATCGCAGAATAAAAAATTCAAGAGGTCTCTCAGACCCAGCCCAGAATTATCACCATTTAATGGTTAAACCCCCTGGATTTCATATTTTGGTGTATATACTCAGAGGTGCTATCCTAAATGACCTTGGTACCACAATTTCACGACAGTCAGTCAGCCAGAGAGTGAGTCAGGTAAGCCGAATTCCCTTGTACTTTTTGCAACTGTGTGAGCGTTCTCCTTTGTCGGGCAAGGGTGTTTCCTACCTATTGTAATCCGCCGCAATTTATGTCCAGTTTTTGGAACAATGGCCCTTGATGCATTGTGGTGCTTGAAAGAGGAGTAAATTTGGAACCCTCTGAAAATTGGCTCACCCGAACTTTTATTCATACCTGGTATCCGATGAACGTCTTCTCCGTTGTAATATTTTGTGCTTCTGATGCGGCGCTCAAAGGCAGCTGTACTATTGACTGGAATCCCTCGCCTGGAGCAGCCTCAGCGCCTTCGGAAATCGACGAAGGTTTTGCAATATGACTATGATGTTGATTCTTGATCGGATAGGTATAGCTGTCAGGAGATAACTGAAGTTGTGTTTCGTGTGGTGATCCGGCACCGTAGTGAAACGATTCAACTCGTACCGATTGGCAGTGTGCGAACAGAGCGAGTATGGTCAAGACAAAATTGGCCCAAAGTAATTCCGTCATTTTGTGGCTATTTTAATGTGGGATTAAATGCGATTAAATGCGAAGCCACCGCTTAACTCCGGCGGAGAGAATTTTAAGAATTTAGAAAATGAAAGGGAATTGGAAAGTGTATAATGGGAATAAGCTTGGATGAAAATCGAAGAAAATGGAGAAGAATTGGAAGAAATACAAGTGAAACAAAGGACAAAATATTTTCGCATGGATTGAAATGAAAAGTGATGGTGTATATGGAATTGAAATCGAAGAAATTGCTGGTTACCAATATCGAGGAAAGTGGTGAGGGATTTGACATTTATCAGGAATTGTGAAGTGAAATGGAGGAATTGATATAGAAAACCAGTGGCAATGAAGTTGAAATTCAAGAATGATAAAACAAAATTTGCAAATAAGACTGAGAAAATTGCAAAGAACAACAAGGTATTGACATGGAAATAATTAAGTGTTAAATGAAGAAAACAAGGGGATGAAGGAGAGCTGCAAATGTAATCGAGGAGCTTGAAAACGAAACTGGAGGAATAACAAACAAATTGGAAAAACCGTTGAAGCAATCCGAAAGCAATGAAGAAAATGTTGAGGAATTTTTGTGAAAATCATGGTTCCGGGAAGAAAATGAACAGACAGAGATATTTAAAAGGAATTTGAAGGATTTCGATGAGGAAAGGAAGGTGTAAATCATACACATGAAACGAAAATTTATTGAGATGGAACACTGAGAATGTGACAAGAAATGTTTTACAGCAAATTGAAATAATTGTCGTAGACACTATTTTAAAGCATTGCGAAAAAAATTGAACGATTGAGCAAAAAACAAAACCGCTTCGGAACCAAATTTCATAGTCGAAATAAAATTATCATGGCGTGGCGCGGTTGCGTTTTGTTGATCACAACTCAACAGCATTCCGAAAAGAGCTTCACCAAGAAATGCTGAAACATGTTCGTGGGTAGTCCTGAAACCAATGATCGCCTGTCGACAGCTACTTATAGTGGCGGCGGAATTAATGAAACCATACATCTGTTTTCCCATTTAACTGTTGCCACCGAAACTTTTTTCTTTCTTTCTTTTTGCTCTTATGCAGGCGGCAGAAATAAAGCATTAGATTTCATCACAAAGCGTTCTATAGCTGTCAGATTTTGACCTCGGTTATCAAAGACGATCTTTAATTTATGCAGCATTCAATTTTTACCAAAATCTGAAAGGTCGCAAGTTTTTACATGTATGAGTACATTAATTTCGCCGCCGCTATACATCACGACAACAGATGTAATAGCAGATATGTTTACGGTTAGACAACAAGACGGTTAACCTTCTTGACCTTTTTTCTACTTTTTATCTCAGTGTTCTCACAGCTTTATTCGTGTTCTCACAAACTTGAAAGGCCGCCGCCATTATCGATGTTTTTCGCAAGTCAAAAGGCACTTCGCCAAGCCACGTATCAGATCCTGGTTTTATTCGAGTTCGAAAGAGCTTTCCGCGAATTTCTGCTCGGAAGAAATGCCAAAAGAGAGGGAAACTCACACATCGTTACACGTCGACACTACAGATCTTGGTTTTAGCCCGAGTTCGAGAGTCGCAATGAAGCTACACACTTTGAAATGTCGCGAACTGGAACTTTCGCGCACAGCTCCTTCGTCTTTCTATCTTTTCAAGAAGCCGAAGCCCGCGATGGAAATGTAGTTTGTGTCACGAGTTGCATTCCGAGCCCAATTGAATCCGCAACGTTCACCATGCTGTGATCAAGCTGATCGATCAGGTCAGTGAATTGTTTCGCTTCTGTGGTCCAGTCCGGAATCTTCGGAAGGCAGGTTCGGGTTTAATAAAACTGGTTGTCGTGTTGCATCAAAACTCGCGAACGAGCATACAGGGTGGACACTTTAAAATGTTAAACGTTCCCCATTTTGTCATGTTCCATAACAAGCAATTCACTGAACATTGCAAAATTAAATTCCATTTTCGTTGTGGCACACAATTTTTACTCTGTCACCTAATGTTCCTGCAGGGTTTCAGCCACTATGGCATTGTGAATACCCCTGTAAAGAGAGGCTTGTATGTTACAACTTCTTTTATGCTTTTAAATTGTCCACGGTGTGCACACAAATTGTTGATTATGAGATAATTAACGGAACAAGATCAAGATCATCGAACCGAACTTGAACCCCTGCATGTGCAGGGATCGCTGTTTGGTGTATGTGGACAAGTTTTGTATGGCAGAAGACATCCGTCCACAGACAAACAGGAATCATCAAATCAGCAGCGGGTTTTGTGCTAAGTTGCGCATAGAAACATCAGGCATCAACCGAAACTGCTTCAAATTCCCAGATACACTGAGGTGCCTGTAATAAATATGCATACACGCAATCCTATACGGTATGCGACTGTTCAGCTGCCATCTGGAGCGACTCCTAATCAGGCATACCATAGCAGCATTCCGAAAACAGCAAAGACATCTGCTGGGGATCCAAATTAAGAAAAGGTAAATTAATAAAAGAGAATTACTTTTTTAAGTTATCTTCGTCTATTGCAGCTTAATTGGAATCTGTGTGTGTAGGTACGTAAGTGGTTGGTAAAAACGCGCGTCGAAGATAACGATGACACTCGCGTTTTCAACGTGTCATATTTTCCATCTTTTAATCATTTACGAGTATAGGTATAAGCAATTTATAGGGAGATGCAAGAAAAAGTAAAATGCTGGATGATTCTTCCATAAATTTGAGGAGAAATTTTCTTCGGAGTCAGATTCAAGTGTCCCAAAACTCATTATTTGAAAGCATGTTTCTCAGACTAAATTAAAGGAAAATGTTAACTATCGAAATACTCGTATGTTTTGGCCCCGACTTCTTACGTTGGCTCCCTAAAACACCCAAAATGTTCAGACAGAGGGCTTCTTTTTGTCCTATGCCAAAAAATCAAGTGACAAAATTCCAGTGACATCAGATTCAGACCATCAGGCCGTCCCACATCCTACGCCTTGTTTCATGTGTCGCTTGTGACTTTCACGTGTTGCTTATCCACGCAATATTTATAGATTTCTCTAAAGCTTTTGACACAATCCCGCATTCATTTGCTCCTTCTCAAACTATCGAAAATTGGGATCCCTCTAAACTTGCTCTCACTTGTGGAACATTTTCTGATTTGACGAACATTTCGAGTTTCGCTGAATGGTGCTCGCTCTGATCCAGTTTTTGTCCATTCCGGTGTCCCCCAAGAAAGTGTCCTGTCCCCTCTTTTCCTTATCTACATCAACGATTTGCTGCCTCTTTTATCGTCTACATCCAGATTGTTCGCTGATGACTTGTTTATAAAAA
>JASGXE010006095.1:0-50609 GCA_030068105.1 Sinentomon sp. SZTP_YWyxl | reverse complement strand
GCTCCTGCATGGATTTTCCAAGTGGTCCATCCGCCAGCGTTAATGATCCCCAAAAGGTCAAAGGTCATGTTTATTGGTTCGATCGATTTTTGCCACCAAATGTGGTGTGGTCCGTGATGGGTTGAAGTCTGGAGAAAGGCTCCTAGGATGGATGATACCTGACCGGGATTGAGAGCAAAACTCCAAGGGAAATGATGGCACGCAGCTGGTGCACCTTGAAATCGGGATGACATGATCACGGTGTGGTGTACACCTCAAGTTGCCTGGGACTGTAACTGGTACCAATAATTGGTCTACTACATTTACAATTACAAAGTGGCTGCTTTCGGAGGGGGCTGTGCCCTGGCTTTGCCAATTTCCCCTCCCCTTTTCCAAGCCTTTGCTCATGTTATTCTAATCATGTTCTTTGTTTCTTTCCTCTATCCAAAACTCACCTCTGTTGTGAGATTGTCATTGTTTTCTAGGGAGCCGTAAAAATCGGTTTGTACTACTTATGTGCTGTGGTGAATTTGGTTTAAGTGCAATTTGTAATATCTGTCACAATTTTATTGTGATCAGATATTTCTTTGAAAACCCCTGAGTTGTCAGGTTGCGCAGAATACAGCAAAGTGTGGTTTATGATGCGCAAGCCATTTCATTGGCTGCTGAGCGAAAACATGCAAGGCAGATAACGAGCTCGTTTGCCCGATGTGAGGTTTGAAGCGCCGCTACGTAAAATTGAACTTCCTTTTCAACTCTGGCCATGCTCCGGTACTGATCTCTCGTCCTCATCTTTCGTTAAGCAGTGTGAATGATGGTGTGAGAGTAGTTTTTCAACATTTTACGTTCGCCTTCATCTTGGTTTCATTCATTTCATCATTTTCAATTTCAATGTGATCCACTTCGTTAAAAGTCTGCCACATCTCTGTGTAGAGGTAAGTATTTACTTTTGGGACCTTATTGGAAAGCGTAAAAGGTTTTCTAAAAAGTGCGAAAGTTTGGGGAAAACAGAATTTTTGTGAGGGTAAAAAAAAATCAGTGAATGGAATTTCGTTTTTTTGTTTGTAATTCCATAATTTGGGAACAAATTGAGAGTCATAAATTGTTGGAAGAAAACCCTCCGTTTTCGAGCTATTTATGGGTCACTTTAACGTGGCTCTTGGCAGGAAAGTCAAGCTGGGTTATTTTGTCTCTGGACTTTTGTGGGATTTGCACAGGATTTCTCCTTACCCCAGAGTTTTTGAAATCAAATATTAGCAATTGTCAAAAATGCGTTTCCGCAACTAATTGTGCGTTTTTGCAATGCATTTGCAAAATGAAAGTGAAATTGAATGCTGAGACGCAGGAACACGTTAGTTTCCAAGAAATTCTCGTTTTTATTCTAAGTGATATCAAAGTATGAATATGTTGGAAGTGGCATTCAGACTCTTTGAAAGAAACCCACTCCAGCATGAGTTTTGCAAGAGTGAGTGATGCTTTCGAGTTTCAGTTTTTCTTGAAAAACGTACGCATATCATGCGATGGGGCTATTTTATTAATTTTGAATAGTCCTCGCATATTTGCGTGAGATTGATGAAAATTTGTTTCCTTTTTGGAAAGTTTCATTCAAAGTTTTTTCCATCTTTGCTTGAATCAAATTTCAGTCCGAAACTTCAGTCAAATGAAAAATCAAACACTTCAATGAGTTTCAACCAAGAAGTCACCATGAGGGTCGGGGGAAGGTTTTCACAATAGTCATTCATTACAGACCATTCTCTACGGAGTTCTGCGTTTCAATCTGGATTTCTGCTGGACTTCATGGTTCCACTCACAAGTTAAGTTTTTCTCGTCAGTGCCACAAAATTACATCTGATCATTGGGTTCTGTTGCCAGTGGTGCTGGTTCCACTGCAGTTGCCGATGAGCAATTTCCAAATGTTTCGCAACCTGAGTCGGCGACAGCTTTGGCTGATCCACTTTCGTCTTTTATGAGTGCTGTTGAGCGTCGTTTGCTTGCCTTGGAAGAACGACAACAATTAAACCAGGCTGCGCACGACACGCTCATGTCAAAATTAGACAGTTTTTTTGAAAGATTGGAGATCAATGAAGTCGAAAGGGATCACCCAATTCTTGCTGCGACAACGGCTGTTCAGGTTCCGAGCATTCAATCTTCCGATGTGATTGTAACCCAAACTCTTACAACTATTGCTGGAAATTTGGGAGCTATGTCCACTTTAACAACTGCAATTTCAAGGCCATTATGTTCTGTTTTTTCAGTTCAAAACTTTTCTTCACAAAATTACTCCATTTCGTCAAATGCGAATGTTTCTGTTGACAATGTTTTGCCATCTGGTAGTTGTCATGGGGTCGCAAACCAAATTGTAACCACACGACCCGTTTCTAATTTGCCACTTGATTTTCAGTTGTCTCACACAGATGCGAATAACTTGTCTGTCAATATGGCTTCATCTGGTCCTTACAGACCGCAATTATTATCTTCGAATTCTTGTGTTCCACCTGTTTCGTATAGTTTCATGCCCACAAACGGGAATGCATTTTTTCAACCGAGTGAGCCAAGATTTGGAAATTTTTCTCAACGGAATTCTGCTTTTGAGCCTGTTGGTGTTGCTTGGCAACAACCTTCTTGGCAAGTAAAAATTGATCTCAAGGACGTTCAAAAGTTTGCAAAATTCTCTGGGAAACATTCAGACGATCCACTGAAATTTATTCAGTCTGTCCAGAGTTTTTTGAAAACGAAAAATTGGTCTGATGGTGTTTTCCTTTCTCACATGGACAAGTTTTTGGCAGATGATTCTTTGCTTTGGTTTAATTCTGTAAAAGGGGGTATTTCATGCTTCAGCCAATTTAAAGTGGCATTTCTCTCCGTATATTTTTCGCCCGATTTTCAGAATAAGCTTAGCAAAGAATGGCTGCATGTTCAGCAAAGAAAGGATGAAAACGTCATGACCTTTACTGCTCGTGTTATACGTCTTTCAGAAGTTATGTATGACGAATTACCAGTTCAAATTTTGGTGCAGCATATTTACAATAATTGCCTTCCATCCATTCGCATGCTTGTCAGGAATATGAATTGTTTGGATTTGTCCTCGTTCTTACGAGAATTGGTTTCGATTGAAGAATTGATTCTTGCTGATCGTGCCTGCCAAAGCGCACAAAAGATTTCAGTGAATCAGGTTGGAGTAAAAGCTGATTCATCTGCTAATTTTCAGCAAAGGCAGCCCAGTTTTGGTAATTTTAACGACCGTAGCATAAGGGTCTGCTCCTATTGCAAAAAGAAAAATCATGTGTTTGAGACTTGTTTTCAGAGAAAACGTGATTTAGAAAATGGAAAACGAACCAATTCTCCGCGACTTGGATATCCTGATCGACAGCATGTTGAGCGCAGAGATAATCGCCAAGGCAATTATGAAGAGAAATCATTTCTGCCCAAAAAGAGAACTGTGTATTCGCAAACTGTGAATTGTATTCGTGAGGCAAAGCCTGAGTCGATGCAAGGTTTTTCGGGACTTACGCAAAATGGTTCAAACTCCGAAAAATTTGCGAATTCTTTTTCTCAAACTGGACCTGAGTTTTCGGAAAATTAGAT
Source organism: Sinentomon sp. SZTP_YWyxl (assembly GCA_030068105.1). Taxonomy (NCBI): domain Eukaryota; kingdom Metazoa; phylum Arthropoda; class Protura; order Sinentomata; family Sinentomidae; genus Sinentomon; species Sinentomon sp. SZTP_YWyxl. The sequence goes on along the minus strand of JASGXE010006095.1, from coordinate 47,045 downwards.
TTGGAGCCTCTTTATTTGGACGAAAGGGGTTCATTTTCTGGTGAAAAGTCCATATCTGGTGTTGGTGTTATGATAGCAAATGTTTGTGATTCGTCTGTTGCGAACAATTTATCTGCTGCCAGTTTTCCTTCTCACGTTTCTTTAGATAAACAATGCTTGCAGTCAGCTGAACACCGGTGTGATGTGGGCTCTGCTGATTCCGACGCATGACAACCTGATCTTTCTTCTGAAGCTGAAGGTTCGACTGCCAGGTTACCCTGCAATCGAGATGAAACAGCCTCCATGGAAGTCTGTTGCCACAATTTGCTGTATTCTGCGCAACCTGACAACTCAGGGGTTTTCAAAGAAATATCTGATCACAATAAAATTGTGACAGATATTACAAATTGGCATCACTATTTTGCTGCAATCGGCCTGTACTCGTTCTTCATCTGCTCTTGGTTCATCCAATTTTCGTCGGCTCAACTCAACTCATTGGTGAGTTTTGGATGGGGTGGGGATTGATTGATTATTTTTATTTCCTATTGTACTTTTTTTTCGGTTTTCTGGAAATAAATTAAATTAAATCAGAAATCAGAAAATGGCTACAATTTTTTTTTTGAAACTTTCGCTCAAAAGTAAAAAAAAATAGTTATTTAGTGGTGCACAAAAAAGGCTGGAACCTGTCAAAAATGCATTTTTTAACCTGATATCAGTGACGTTTCGGGGAGATTGCACCCTCGTGACGAACGACATGCCGTTCGTCAACGAAGGTGTGATACCCTGGAAACTTCACGCGTCATATTGATTCAGAGATCAAAATAGTGTCAAGTTAGTGATTTAATTTCTGGAAAAGTGAGGAACTTTGCGGCAAACAACATAAGTACCTACAGCGTTTCCCAAAAGTCACTTGACAATCCCAGAAACGTTTTGAAGCAACTCTGGAAGCTTGGAGTGGAGTTTGTTCCGTGGAGTTTGTTCCAAGTCGAGTGGATAACGCCTGCAGCAGGCAGCCTGCCCAATTCGAACCTGAAATCTGTAGAAATAGCCCCACAAGAGAAGATTTAAAACTTGCAAATAGCAGGGGTTGTCAAGTGTCTTTTGGGAAAACCTGTATTTCATGAAAGTATCATATTTCATGGAAAATCATGCATCTAGGATTGCTGGAATTGCCTTTCTTTCAATGGACTGAAATGGTAAAGAAGTCTCAAAAGACAGATGAAATTCCTAATTTCGTTTTGGCGGTGCCAATTCCTTACCACCATTTTCAGTGTGCTAGACACAAAGAAACAAAATTGTAAAAAAATCTCTTCAGTATCTGCTGGGACCAGGCACGAAATTTCTTGTGCAAGGGCACAAAACAACTTTTTGCAACCTAGTGTCCATGTATGGGAACCCAAAGATGAGTGACACATGGTGAATTTTGTGAAACTTTTTTGGTGACTTCAATCGTGCGGTCAAACTTTTTGTCCATTTCACCACTACCCATGAGTTATCGACATGACACAAATTTGGAAAACTCCACTGAGGCTGACAACCAATGGTGTCAGTTTGTAAAACAAACGACAGTTTTCCCTCTTAGATAACAAAAATAATGGTTGATCAAATTTTCCAGAAATCACAGCTTCGTTTCTGTTTGTCCCCCTCACACTTCATCAGTTGCCACCTGAGAGGGAGCCCAATGGTGGTTGCAAGACGAACCCTCAATTCCTGGGACCGGATCAAGCACAAATAAACAGAAAATCCCTCTGTAAGGAAATCATAATTGAAAAAGGTTGCATTTAGGCACCATTCCATGGGAAACCGGCATAAAAAACTATTCAACATTCCAACTGAGAGTTCAAGCTATGCCAGGATCAAGCACCTTGATACCATCTGACAAAGCCACCCCTCTGGAAAAATCCAGAAGCGTGGCTCACGCAAATTGTCACAAAAAGAACTGGCATGGTTGATCCATGATTGATCAAATATCCAGAAATCACAACTTCGTTTCTACCCGTTTCTACGTTGTCGTCAGCTACCTAATTAGAGACTAATTTTTCTTGTTCCCAGTTTGTTTTGATCTTTTGCAGGGTTGCCAACCATTTCCCAGATCTCAATTCCCTAACTTTTCCAGGTCCGTTGTCAGGAAAATCCAAGCCCTTTTCTGGCCATTGTCTCATAAAACTGTCAATTTTCAGGATTTCCTGAAAGAATGCCAAGAATTCCACAGCTTGATGAAAACCATTCACTTTGAAATAGAAGCAAAAGAAGCATTTTTGACAAAAATAGGCTGGAATGTATCCAAAACAGATGCTCAAACTGAGTAATTTGAATGGAAAATTCCCTTTTGGCATTTCGATTTCTTTGACTTTTCCACGTTTGGCAGCAAAAGCCCGTGAAATCCCTGACTTTTCCAGGCATTCCAGGTCGCTGGCAGCCCTGTTTTGACTACAGCCACCATTTCGGCATCGTTTTTACAATTATTATTGTTGATTTCGTTTTCGTAATCTAACTTGTAATGACCACACAAACATTTTGCCAAGTCATTTTGCAGGATGCTTTTTTTGAGATAATAAAAACGCCAGCCTGCCTATTACGTTGTCGTCAGCTGCCTATGCCTACCTCTAATAGAGTCTTCGATGTCGTCATCCTGGTCGTGGTCTATGTCGACATCAGAATGGATGCTGCCGTCCATCTCATTGAAATCGACTTCACACTGAATACCACAATCTTCATCATCCTCATCTAGGTCTTCGTCTCCATCGACCTCGTCATCCATGTCGACATCAAGCTGAACAGGGTTGATGTTGATGTCGGCGGCATCTTTTCCACCGCCACGACGCTGATGGCTAACGGCGAGTTCGCTTGCACTACTGCTGCTGCTGATATTTCCGACGCTGTCAACCTGGCCAGGTCTCTCGGCCACCTGCACATGGGTGAAAAAAATTAGGGTGAGAAACATTTCACAGGCCCAAATTTCAGGGCTTGACAACGAAAATCTGACCCAAATCCCAATCATTCCGCAAAGGTCGGGATTTGTGCCAGACACGGCACTTACCCCGGAGAGAAGTGCTCCGAAATAGCGTTAAATCCGGGGCAGACCGACCCCCAATTGAACCAACTTTGCTGCATGCAAATCCTGAACTGAATGAAAAGCCCACCCCCGACCAAACCCCATTTTCATGGCCCTAATACTGCTTCACAATACCTTGTCTGAGTAGAAAATGAACAGCTTAGTACCGTCTGGGTTCCATCGCTGTATTCCCACAAGGGGTGGCGTTTCTGGCCTGTAACACCCACAGGTCACGGAGGCCGCTAAGGATACACTGAGGTAGTACCCAGGTAGGTACCTACTTATTTCATGCTAAGTTGATTTTCTGCAAATTCGAAGCAAGAGGAAGGGATGAGTGATGGCTTTAGGGCAGGCAGGGACTCATAGTGCTCTGCATGTGATTTCCCAGAACCTTCGCCTGCTCCTAAAATTGTGTTGAATCTCGGAAGCTCCAACCCAAACCTCCTGCCAGGGGATCTGTTACCTGGACCCCTGCTTTTGTGTGGCTTTCCCGAGCACCCTGCGCTTTGGATATAGCCCAAAATGTCAATCCTGAAATTGCAGCCCCAAAAACTGTCGTTCCCCAGCACACCACCTCCAAAAATCGAGAGCTTACCCTTCCCTTTGGGCATGTCTGTCTGGAATGAGTGGTGGGCGTGGGTTCAGAATAACCAATCCCCTGTCCCGGCCCCTTTTCCGACCTGGGAATACCCATCAGCAGCAAAGAGCTAGCCTAACCCACAACAGTTATTCTTTTCCAACCCTATGGGCTACAATAACTGCCCCTAACTATCCAATCCAAAGAGTCCTGTGCCCCCTCCCAAGCCAATAGCCCACACCTTGATGGGATTATCTTCCCCTCAAAATGCCTTCCAGCAGCCGAACTCTCTTGCAAAACTCTGGAACTCCAGAACAAAAATACTTACATCTGCACTTTCCGCATCCATCACACTGATCTCCGAGTTATCTGCCGCCGCCATTCGGCCGTCTCGTTCGTCATCCCGCGGATCGTGTCTCAACCGCTCCTGCTTCACAATTGTGCCGCCGGCTGCAGGAACGCCATCAATACTGTCGTCACTGGCACCACCGTCTGGTATTTCTATCGAAATAAAACAAATAAAAATGTGTGAAAATACACCATTGTTGACCCTAGACACCCTGCATGCATCAAAGAACCACCTTCGTTCAAGTCTATTCAGACGATGAGGTAATTAAACGAATGCATGATGGAGAGAAACGAAGTATCAATCCTGCCATGAGCCCGCAAGTGGGCAACAAAATTATTTTGTAGTGACAGAATTAATGAGCTCATACATGCGTTTCTCTCACTTAACTGTTGCCCCCGAACATATTTTTTCCCTTAACTGTTGCCTCCTTCAACAGGTGCCCAAGGTGCTCTTTTCAACATTTTTCAGTTACAGATTCTCAATTATCGCTTTACAAATTCTTGGCCAAATGATCAAGTGGCTTTTCAGCAAAGATAGGATACCCCTTTGGTTTGTGTGGCCCAATCGACCAACATGCGACCTATGCCCTGCAAATCGGTATCGGATCAGGCTTCCAGATGACCTTAGACATCCTGATGGTTGTAGTTTTAAAAGTAAACTAAAGAAAGCTATGCTCTTAGACCAGTTATTTTTCAATGGTCTTTATTTCCCTCGCTAACCAGATAGGTAGGTAACCTACCAAAACGACATTGCGCGGATTGCTTAGCTGTCGATCGTATCTGGGAATCCACTTTACTTCAACCCTTTTCAGTAGGTAGATAAATCGCATGTAAGGTTTCCCTGCTCAAGCCCTTTGTGCGCAATTACGGGAGGCATTTGACTATTGGAATTTGACTCAATACTGTAGGGGGTTGGTCGACCTTTAAAGAATTTCTTTGCCCGCCTTCTTATCTGGGAAGACACGCCCATAAATTTAAGTTGACGCCTGGTAAATCTCATAAGGATGTGGGCTTGTTTTCCCTTGCTGTTAGCCGGTCAAGCCCGGAGATTCAAAATGTGGTGCTGAAAATGCGCACGCACGTTTTCAAAATGAATTTTCTTTCGCCCAGCCGGAGTTTTTTTTTTTTTCATAAAAAAATGCAAATTTCCATTGCATCTTTTGAGGACTGTAAAATGAACACAGGCAGGGAAAATCGACGAAATATGGATTTTTCATACCAAGAAAAACAAACGAACTGCAGAATTCCACAAAAATGCTGTGAAAATCCAGCAAAAATGTCAAAAAATAATGCACAAGTGCATCAAAATATCGCAAAAACGTGTTTGCAACATCGCCAATGGAAGACAAGAACTGGCGCGTCGTTCCACCGCGATCCCACCAGCAAGCCGCACTGCTGCCAATTTCAAGAAAAAAGACTGCAAAATACCAAAAAATATCACGCAAATGCACCAAAATGCTGCATAGAACTGTCAGAATGGAGCACAAACCGCACAAACATCAAACAAACACCAATGTCAGACAGACCGCCAGATCGCCAAAACACTTCTGCCACCTGGTGGCGGAAATCCAAACAACTTTTGAACGCGCCACGCGATTCGAATGAAACTTGTCGCAAAAAAATCCCCAAAAATCCCGGTTTCGGCCGCATTTGAAAATTGGTCTCTCGCCGAGCCGGAGTTGTCGGCAAAATGCAATTGAAGTGGATGGAACCGCGGCGGTGTGAGACCCGTCGTTCGTCTCAGCGCCGGAATTTGTCGTATCTTTTGCGGCGGTGTGCAACACGTCAGTCGACCACGGTTCTGATTTTTGCGGAGGTGTGGCGCACGGCTTCCGGGCTGGACCGGTTAGGTCAACAAATGAGTAGAATTCACTTCCTCCCCTGATTTTTGGTGGAGCTCATGACATCCAGTGTTGTTACCTACTTTCAAGAAAAATTTGGTGGATTGGTTCACTGGAAAACGTTATTTGTATGTGATTCCCCTTTGTTGATTTGCGCCGGAGTAGCTTCCATGCAAATTAAATAAAATGAAAAAAAAATAACAAATGGGAGGCATTTGACTCCCATGGTTTAGAATACAGTCGAATATGTTGGTCGACCTACTTCTCCAGAAAAAAAGTACCTAAAAGGAAAAAAGAGGAAGAAGGGGAAAAGAAAAGTAAGAAAGACATGTGGTAAAAACATAAAAAGCATCCACAGGTGGGCACAAAAATGAAACACTGACCTGCATCAAAAGAGGCATCAGAGGTGCTTTCGACAACTGGAAGGACAATCTTCTTGAATGCCATCTCTGGATGCAACAGTCTCAACCTGTCGTCACTTGAGAATGACCTCTGATGCTGCTGCTGTGATGACGACGACGCAGCTGCAACATGCTTCTGTGGGCTGGCCCGCTTTCGTCTCGGCGACATCAACGCCAGAGGATCGGCATCATTATCGCCATCGTCTTCATTGTGGTTAGCAGCGGAATTATTGAGGGGTGGAGTGCTGGAATTGGCGCTGGCAGTCTGTGAGGACAGCATCATCGTGCTGGTGATATGCGCAGACGATATCTTCCTGAGATTAGGAACAGGAACTCTTGCCGGTACGTTGACAAGACCCAAGGCACGCAGGGCAAACTGAGATTGATCTCCAAGGCCGTTCGATGGCGGTCCGCCTCCAGCGGCTGCAGTGGATACTGGAAGAAAACCTGGCAACATTGCATGTGTGGAGAGAAATCCGCTTGCTGTAATACTTTTGTTGTCCGCAAACGTGGGAGGGTGGAAAATTTTGCCACTTGTTGATGGAGCAAACAGGGATGAATGGTTGCCGCAGTTGGCAGGCAGGACCTGGTTCTGTGGTGGCATCACGGATATCCGCTTGGCGTCGGACGTCGACGACGGAAGCCGAGCGGCAGACGGCAGCTGCAGTTTGCTGCCGTGATCCTGATTGAGGTGAAGGCATTCTGTGATTCGGTTGATATTCTCGTTGAACTTGACGGGGTCCCCGCCACACTGAGTCAGACCCTTGATCTTGAGGGATTCGCCCACACGGAGAAATGTTGTCAGCGAATGGTGGTCAACAGCAACCTGGAGTGATAGGTAATGAAAAGTAAACGAAAAATGTTACCAACATAGAGACAGGTTAGGTATCACACATGGTGTCTACTTTCTCTTCTGATTTTTAAAAATTCACGAGAATTCCAGGTTTTTCGAGTGCAAGCACTTAGGTAGCCTATCTCATCTTTTCATAGACAGAGGTCCAACCTGCCCCATCACGATATGTATAGAACATCCGGACAATTTTCACGAACCAATCCGCCCGTCTCTGGTTTCTTTCGTCCGGACAGTTACACCTACTTAGGCTCCACAACTGCTTTGCTGTCATTTATTTTTGATCTTGGTACCTAGCAAGAAATCGGTTAGAAGGAATCAAGCTATTGTCGTGATTCATGTAGGTACCTACCTAGGTAGGTGAAATACCTACCTACCTAAGTACCTACCAAGTCCTGAAGTTATTAGGTTGAATATCAAGGGGTCTGAGATTCATGCAGAATTATTGATTCGTGTTCATTTGAAAACTTTCTCAATTTTCATTTTGATCTGTGATTGCAGGTAGGTACTGCATCGGCGATTTTATTTTCAGATTATTTTATTTATTTTTCGTGGCTTTCCTGCTGAGTAGGTAGGTAATTTCTTAACCCAAGCTACCTGGGCGTGTTTATTGGAATGTGACACTGTTCACGTTTTCATGGAAAAAATTTACTGTCAGGCCGTCGAGTTCGAGTTGCCCCCAGAAGAAAGGCAAGAACTTTTGACATTCCTGTAAACAGACTGCCTTTGACAATCTTTTTTCTGTTTCTTTTTTCTGCCACTGGAAAATGAATGTGAATCCCAGTCCATTAGGTTACCAGCAGTTTTGTGATCGTGTCATAAAAGTCGATTGCTAGAAACTGTTGTTTCCAAAACTGGCGGAATGTCTCACATCCGGATGATCTTCAGGCCCCGTGGCGAACTGTTAACACCAAATGATCAGAAAATCCCAAATTTCGATGCACGCCTGCAGATTACCGCCACTTTGCCAGTCACAAATGATTTTAAGCAAGACAATGGCTTTTTTTCTTGTTTTTAGTCTTTAGGCAAACTTGAAAAAAAAAACAGTTTATTAGTACCTAGTTGTTCTTGACACCAAATTTTAAGTGTCCAAAAACTGTATCGCCGTGATGGACTTAAAGTAGGTAGGTACCTACGTATTCATACACGTGTTTTCCCATTTAACTGTTGCCTCAGAAACAGTCTTTTCACCTTTATTCTTAATCTAGCCAGCCGGTAGAAACACTGAAGTGCCAGAATCCAACAAAGCTTTCTCGAGGTGTCAGATTTTGAAATTTGACCTCGGTTATAAAACAAAATTTCTGCAGCGTGCATTTTTTGCTAAAAACGAAATAAACACAATTTTTAGGTACCTACGTGTATCAGTCACTGCCAACATCACAGTAGGTAACTCAGTCACAACTACCTACACTTTCAGTTGCAATAGGCTAGAACTTTGAAATGATGCTTACAAAAAGTATTTTTCGAAACCCTCCTATTCTGCAGAAAAAATAGATGAATGTGGCAGAAACTTGGCACCTATGCCATAAAACCAACAACTTTAGAACCTACCTACCTACCTAAAGGATGAAAGGAAAGCAACCTAGCATATCATATAGCATCCTCAATTAGAACTTTGATCAAGTAACAAAGTTGCTCCCTCCCTTCCTCAGTCACCTTATCCCTCCCTCCCTTCCTCATTCTCCTTATCCTTCCATCCCTTCCTCATTCACCATAGTCAACACTTCCTGTCGAGTTCTTTTACACCCTTTCTCTTTTTTTCTATCTTGTGATCTCTCACTCTTTGAAAGATTCTTATCTTTTTTTTGTTCATAGACTATTTGATTTCTTATTATTTCAGAATTTGAAGGCTGAGACTCTGTCTCCTACGTATTTTTCTCACACAAAATTTCATTCTCCTCTGCCCCTCGGTGGGTTGTCTTCAACTTTGATCAAGTAACAATATTTGTGACTTTGATCAAGTAACAATACCTAGGTACGACAAATATCTACAAAGTAGGTAGGTAGGTGGCCTATAGGCTCAACAAGCATTACCTACATTTCAAAATCCACTAACCTCTCCTCGATACATGAAATCCAGAAGTGCCTTCAGGTCTGCATAGCTAACATCCTTCAGAAAAATGATGGGATGCTTGTCCGGATGGGCAGTCAGTAAACTCTGGAAGTACGGACTGCAGGCGGACAGGATCGCACGGTGAGCACCGAGGACTTTGCCCTCGGCAGCCAAGGAGACATCGACGAGTGCCTCGTCACGGAGCAACTGGTCGAAACCGGCCAGAATGCTGCTCTGGTGGTTATGCCACCTGAGGCAAAATTGTTGCATCTCTGCTGCCATCACTGATGGGTCGGTCGGTGGGTCAAGACGGTCCTCTGGATATCTCCCAGTCGTTGACGGTCAACTTCATGCGACAACAGGTTGTAAAGGTAATTCCTCAAACGGGGAAATAATATTTAAGAGCCAAGCCCCACAACAGGTGAAACGTTTAAGCCCCGAAACAAATTACTTGGGGCTGCAACCTCAACATGAAACATGTATAAAATTTATTCCATAATCTAAACATGAACAACTGGGAAAGGAAAAAAGCGTTAAAAATTAAAAGAATGCAGAATGCAGTCATCAATTATTTTGATAGGGCATGAAGACACAGGAAAAATATGCCTACTCAGGTAGGCCTATTTGGTGTGCTGAAGATAATCCTGGACAATTCGTATCTGCACCTATCATGGGAATGCCCGCTTGCCTTTGATCAACTGGACGGAGACCATGCACAAAAAGCGGACGAAGGCTGTCGCCACCGTCTTTACAAAGACGCCGCCTGCCATTCAAATTTATTTTGATTTCCCACATTGGGAGAAAGAAGTGGATTTTTACTCTACTTTTTGGATGTACCTAGGTACATGTTCAGGGAAATATACAGGGTAGCCCATAAGTCTTTGGCCATAGGAAAACTGTAATTTTGATGTTTTTATCAAATCTTGTGATCTAAAATTCGTTCTTGCTCTAACCACGGTTGACAAGACGTAATCGGAACAACATGCGCATATTCAGGGATGCCCAAAGTTTTTGGCCGTATAAAAAAATTAAATTAACTGTTTTTATCAAATTTTGTGATTTTTGACTTTTTCTAACTCCCACCACGGATGACACCACTTTATTCGGTGCTAAAATTCCCGAACAAAGCCTTGACATCCGATGTCAGAGCCAGAAAAAGTTTCAGATCACAAAATATGACAAAAACGGCAAATTTGTGTTTTTCCTATGGCCAGGGACTTTTGGGCTAGCCTGTATAAATGCTAGGTACATGGACAGCTCTTTGAAAAAGAAAACAGCTGGCTGATAGGTACCGCAGTTATTTAGCCTAAAAGATGCGTCTTTATAAAGACCCTTCCCAAAAGGGGGTTATTTTAGCTATTTTAGGCAAATTTTTTTGGATATGTTTATACGAATAAATGATGCGGACCGGCTATTTTTTTTCCAAAGCGAAAGCTCAGCCTTTTGGATTTTCCGCTCCTGCAATTTTTTAACTCAGCAAAACTATTGCTCGAGAAATGATCTTCTGTTCGTTTGAAAATGCCGAAATCGTTATCCAATAATGACTGAAAACTGCATGAAAGTCGCAAGAGTAGGTATTCGACCAAAGTAGGTACCTAGGTAGGTAGTGTGAGCATGCTGTGACTTGTGGTCACATGATGCCATTTCATTAGGGAAAAAGATCTGAAGCCAGTCAACTTTCACCTTTTGGGCTGCTCAGCTGTCGCAGTTTTGGGACTACAATTAATTTTGCGGGAACTTGACTTTCAAAAGGATTGAATTTGTACAAATCATTGAATGCGCCTCCGAAAAGAATACTTCGGCACAAGTCGCAAATTTGAGTTGTTCGCCGCGTGTCAGGTTTTTGCTGCCGCCAATTATATTTTTGTGTGTTGCGAGTGATGCATCCTCTGTGTCCTTCCCATCCCTGGTTCTCTCTCGCCCAAGTTGCGGAAAAAGTACCAAAGTCTGTTGAACCTCTTCTCTTCTTGTGTCTCAAACTTTTTCCTCGATATGCAGCTGCCCTAAAACAATACCAAACCCATCTTCATTACTCAGGATTGGCCATATTATTCCTAATTCATTGCAACTCAGCCCGCAGGCTAGCTCAGATCAGACTCAAAAGCTAATTCAGCAGTTAGATACACATTTTTGTAATGGAAATTTTGGAAAAAATGAAGCCGAGAAAATGAAGTTTAAGATTGATGGCATTTCAGATGAATAATTGTGAGATGCCTCTGCTTAAATTGCTCCTGCGAGAAAACGAAAGCAACTATTGACCTCTGGTTTTCAACAAAATGACCAGAAAGGACGATCCTATCACATGAGCAAATAAAAAAACTGCAAAATTTTGACCCTGAGGTGGGGTTCCCTCCTTAACAGCCCAATCAATTAGGTAGGTACAATAGAATGCATCCTCACCATCTGCCTCCTGTTTTTCCGGTGATAAGAAAAAGACAAGGTAAATGCCTACAAAACATGATCAATTTGACCACCATTAATTCACCACAATGACTTTTCGAAATTCAAATGAAAAAAACTCTGGAAAAAACCAAAACTGAAACCCCTGTTTTAAACCGGGGGGTTTACCCCCGGTTAAAACCGGGGGGTTTAAACCGGGACGAACCCTGCCTTCATAATTCCAAGTGTAATATCATAACAAAACGACGACAAAATGATATGTCCGTAAAAGTGGTTACAAATTGGGAAATCACAGATGAACGACGTGGTTGTCTGCCTGCCTGCCCTGTTGGTTGATGTTAATTAGCTCAACGAACTCCCATCGGTGATGAAATTAGGGAACATTCACCGATTCACCAACCCTCCAGCTTGATCAGAAGGGCAGATAACAACGTTGCACCGCGTTCCTTGGTGACCCACTCGATCAGATTGCTGTCAACGTTTCCGTGGCTCACTTTCGACGGTGTTCTCTTCACCGACGGAGGGCCGACTTTGTAGGAACCAGGCCGGACTAGAAGCTGAAAGGCAACCTTCGCGTGCAACTGCTTTCCAGATATGGAATCCGTGAAAGTAAATGCACCGCTCGACGACGCAGTCTCTGCATAGCTTATCGATGGGGAGAACATCAGCTGGCATCCTTCCGAATCCTCCACTTGCGACTTGCTCTTTCGCTTTGGACTCCGTTCAAGGCCAATGTTGCTTTCAGGTACTATTTCTCCATGGTCGAGCAACAGCCGCACAGATCCTGGGCTGGTGCTGTGATAACTGATATGCCACTTGTCGGTGGTGTCATTTTGCCCCCCACCATCATCAACATCAGAGTTTGTTTTCCTTCGTTGAATGGGGATTTTGAACCAGCCGATTGGTGGACACGCTTGCCCTGATGGATGATCACCCTTCCTATCGCTGAATAGGTCATCTCCACGGAGTTTGTAGCATGTATCACAGTAGCAAATGCTGTGCTCAAGAGCAAAGTACGCATCAGGCAGACCGAGTGTTGCTTTGAGTCTGAGGCTTGCATTTTGATATTCACAATTCTTGATCACTCTGTCATTTGGTGACACTGCTATTCTAGGCTTTTCCTTCAAGCTCTCATTCCACTCATCCTTCTCCTGTGGGGCATCAAGCTTACAACTTGACGATGTCATACTGCTTTGAGAATGAGATGCGTCGGCTCCATTGCAAAGGCTGACCTCCTCACACTGTCCATAAACATCAATAATTGCATAGCATCTCTGTGGAATATCCTTAGCAGCAACACCTTGATCAACACCATTGATATACAAATGCAGTTGGCTGAGGGAATCAACCAGGACTCCAACCTGATGTCTTCGTTGCAACTTGTCCAAGTTCGGACCATACCTGCTTTTTATCTTTGCACCATTGTGAAAGAGTGAATCACTGGAAAATATCCATGAATTCTTCTTCATCAGCAACGAAGATACAGGAAAAGTTGCTTTATTCGGAGACTGGCAGGTCACTCCGATCTTCAAAGATCCATTCCAGTGGGGATTGCAAGATTCAATTCTCAACTTGAAGAGTTGATTCCTGGCAAGCGGCCTGGCAGACATGATCAGACCTTGATTGTAGCTTTCAAGACGTCTGGCAATCCTCCCACCACCACTGAGCCTGATATTTCTCCCGTGGTTTTCATGAAATTCAGCCTTCTCGTTTTCTCCACTGCTTGCGAGCAAGGCCTCGACATATTCACCGGCAGAACTGCTCTGAACACCTGAAGTGTGCTGGTGCACTTCACAAGAGCTGCTTATGGCCACAGCTGGAATCAGGCTTTCGATCTCTGGTCCTGGAGAAGGGCACACTTTGCCAGTACTTGTCACAGTAACACTCGTCACGCAACCAAACAAATCAACAACAGCAAATAAGTTCTTTGGCAAATTCGTTGCAGCAGTTCCAATTTCCTCTCCATTCAAAATCAACTTCAATGCACCACTGTAACAGAGCTTTACGGCGACACGATCACCTGCAGAGAGTCGTTCCAGGGAGGGACAGAAATTGACCTTCTGCAGCTTACCACTGTGCCAAACTTGGGTGCCTGAAATCCACCATGTTTCGGCTGGAATCTTGCTTATTGAAGAGAGCAAGTTGACACTGTTTGATGTTCCTCCGTCGGTCGGGTGCATGCTGGTAACACCAATGTGCAAAGAACCAGCCCACTGCAGAGAGACCTCGTCTATTCGGACCTCAAATGCTTCATCAGGCTCCAACGTGCTTGTACTGAACAGAAGCGAACCGTCGAAACCATTTGACCTAACAGCAGTTGTGCTCCCATTCTTGAGGACAATGTTTTTGCCACCATGACAGCTGAATCTGTGAGTAACTTCAGTGCCAAGTGGTAGGCTAATGTGCGAACCACCCATCAACTGTGAGTTGAGAATGCTTGTTTCGTTGTCGTTGAGGGGAAGGCCACCACGGTAGATTGAAGCTTGTGCACACTGACCGTAAAGATCAACCACAGCGTACACATTTGGAGGTATATTATCACAGGCAACACCTTGGTCCTCGCCGTTGATATAATAGTGAAGAGTTCCATCCGACTGACGCATCATGCCAATTCTTGATCCAACAGGAAGTGTGTCAAGATCACACTTGTAGCCATTGTGAACGGTCAGACCATCCTGCATGATAGACGTCCCGCTCAGCATCCAGGTGTTATTATCAATGTCAGTCATTGTACTTGGAAAATCCAGGTCTTCAGGCTTGATCAAAGTCACACCTGCTTCGATAGATCCAGACCAACGGTCAACCATTCTTTCAATGACAACCTCAAAAAGTTCGTTGTCGTGAAGTGGACGGTTGCTTATCACAATGGCATCGTTGAATTCGCCGAGGGCATTCGGCCTTGAGGCTGTTGTGCCGTTGTTGGAGACTCTGGCGTTCTTGCCCTGCAGATGATAGAACTTGATGTCGCTGTAAACAGCTGTGCTGGATGCAGTAGACGAACTGACGTCAGGCGACTGGAGATCATTTCCCGAGCTGATTGTAGCCTGTGCAGCTTGACCATAGAGATCGATCACACCGAAGAGATTGTCACTGACGTTGGTAGCTGCAGGACCTTGATCCTCACCGTTGACAAAAAAGCTCAACGTTCTGTTTGCTCTTCGCATGACTCCAACACGGTCACCAACACGGAGACCATCCAGATTACGACCGTAATCTTCAAGGATGGTTATTCCGTTGTGCATCACACCATTGCCGGTCATCATCCACGTCCCAGATCTGATGTTTGTCATTGTTGATGGGAAGTCCAGTTCAAATGGCGAGTGGGTGGTGACTCCAATCTCAATTGAACCAGCCCACTTCACCACCATCTTTTCAAGACGAACTTCGAACAACTCGTTTGGCTTCAGTTTCCGATTCGTGAGGATCACCCCATTGTTAAAATCATCCGTGGCATTTGGCCTATAGGCTGTAAGACCATCGTTTATCACAGTAACATGACTACCACACTTCTGATGGAACAGGAGTGGAACATTGGCATCCTCGTTAACTGTAACAGAAGCAGGGATTGGCCTGTTGGTCATACTCATCCATGATGTGGACTGTGGATTGATTGTACTACTATGACTATGACAATCATTCCTGTCGATAATTGTAACCTTGACAGTCATTCCATAGAGATCGACAACAGCCCAAACTGGGCTTGGCATCTTTGTTGCAGCAACTCCCCTGTCAATGCCATTGATATAATAGTGGAGACTACCGTTCGATTTCTTATATAGGTAGGTATAGGTATAGGTATCAGACGCTGCATTACGCAGGTTATTATGCCACGAGGCAATCGTCAATGGAGAACTGCAAAGTTCTCACATATGACAGCAAATGTCATCATATACCTGGGAAGGGGAAGGGAGGGAAGGGGAGGACACGCGACCGTCGGCTGCATTATTCGTAAGGTTAGGCAAGGGTAAAGGAAGGAGGGGGAGGAGGGTAGGTATAGGAGTATGGAAAAACACATCATCGGAATGTGGACGGGGCCTAGTCATATAGCATTCAATAACAGACACACAGCAGTCATACACACGCGACCAAACAAGGCCTCCCATACCATCAGCATCAAGCATGCAGCATTGACCAGCACAGCACACACACACACACACCACAACATACCCATTCACAATCTCAAATGAAAACATACAAAAAAGAGAATAAAAGTGAGACAAAAGGTGAAAGAAAAGGAAGAAGGTAGGGAAATGTTGAAACGAAGAAACAAAGTCAACATGAAATTAGATAGAAGAAAAAGAAATAGGTAGGTAAATCATGAAATAATGATCGCAGTGATACGATGATGAGTTGGTAAGTACCTACACCTCACTTCCCCTTTCCGATGCACTACAATGGGGGAATGGTTCGCCTTGTGTCAGTCACGCGGCGAGAGCGCTGTCCGGCATATGCTCGGTTAGCTAGCGCAGGGAGTCACGGAAGCACCAGCGGCATTCGCCAGCATTCGCCAGAAGTACGCACACTCCCTCTTCCCAGCTGCGTGAAGGAGGGTTGCACTGACCACGCAGTGGGGGGCCGCCATCATGGGCCGCCGACTCCGGGCAGGTTCCCGGCTTAGGTCTGGGCATGGGTCCCGGACCCGTTCCCAGACCTCAATTCTATCAACCCCACGCAATACACCGGATCGGATCTGTTTGGCACAGGTACCACCTGTCTGGCACAAGAGCACTTTGAAAATCATGTAAACGCATTTTCGGTAGGTAGGTCAGGTAACATCAAGAATGCTGGAGAAAATAATCCGATCAGGAAATTCAAGAAATCAGATATGAATCCACTGTGTTTTGTGAAAGGCGATTCCAGTCTACAATTGTTCTGGGAATGAATGAATACTTAAAGATGTTCTTGGAAGGCTGATAAACACGGATCTTGGAAGTATGGTCATGGCGACCAAAGTAATCGGGAACAGCAAGGGTTTCAGACAGACATGACCAGCCACCATTATGAGTAAAAATCTTACTTAGAGCCGACAATCTGAACTGGGAACGCCGATCGGAGAGAGAAGGCCAATTCATAGAAGAAAGCATCGAAGTAACACTTGAATGACGAGAAAAATCATTCTTTACGAAACGAGCTGCCCTGCGTTGAATTTTTTCAAGCTCATCAATGAGGGAGATTTGGAACGGATCCCAGATAATGCAGGCATATTCAAGAAGTGGACGGACAAGTGAAATATAAAGTGTTTCCTTTGTTGAAGGTGAGCAGGATTTGAAAAGACGCCGAATTTTTAGAAGAGCAAAATTGGCATTGCGCGCAATCGTGGTAATGTGTAATTTCCAGGACAGATCAGATGAAAGTGTCACACCAAGGTATTTGCAGGACGATGAGGATGTTAAGGTTGTACCTGAAGAAGGAAGGGTGTAAGATGACCCATAAGGATGCAATTTAGTTGAGAATCTGACGTGAACACATTTTGATGCATTGAGGGCGAGGCCCCAATGCTGGCTCCACGAGTCAAGGGAAGCAAGATCAAATTGTAGCATGTCTACATCAGAAACCGATTGAATGATCCTGTAGAGGACACAATCGTCAGCGAAGAGCATGATTTTTGAAGAAGACATGACTTCAGGAAGATCATTGATGAAAATGAGAAATAGAAGAGGGCCCAAGACGCTGCCTTGAGGAACACCTGACGTCACAGGAAAAGATGAAGAATTTGTGCCAGAAACAGAAACAGACTGTGTCCGGTTACTTAGGAAACTGTTGATCCAAGAGACAATTGTGATAGGCAGGCCCAGATGATGCAATTTAAACATTAGAGCTTTGTGTGGAACAACATCGAAGGCAGTTTTAAAGTCCAGAAAAAGTGCATCGACATCAGCACCCTTGTCAATAGAAGACGCAACTTCATGAGTGAACTTTGCGAGGGCAAGCTCACAAGACCAGCCAGGACGAAAACCAAACTGAAAAGGGGAGATGGAATCAGTGGAATGAAGAAACTGTCTAATGTAGTCAGAGATCAGCTTCTCCATCAGCTTACACACACAAGAAGTCAAACTGATAGGCCGGTAATTAGCTGGCAGTGAAGGATCACCCTTTTTGAAAAGAGGTGTAATTCTCCCTGACTTCCAAGCATCGGGTAGCTCACTACAGGAAAAGGACTTGTTGAAGAGAAGATACCTACAGATAAGCAGAAAATTCGTGTGGGAAGGATTTCAGAAGAGACCCAGGAATTCCATCAGGGCCAGAAGAGGAAGATTTAGATTTCCTGATGGCCGAAGCAATTGAAGAAAAGGTTATTGAGAAATCAAGACGCACCTCAGAAGCTTTGGATGCTGCTGGTATGGATGAAGCTTGGAAAGTGGAAGCAGAATATGAAGACGAAAACTGTTGAGCAAGTGCTTCAGCCTTTTCAGATGGTGTAACGGCCAAGCCATCATGGAATTTCAGAGATGGGACACAGACTGAACCACTGTACCTATTAGGGGTGTGCGAATCCTGGATTCGGATTCGGATTCGAGCTCGAATCCGAATCCGAATCCAGGATTCGGATTCGAAAATTTGGGATTCGAAATTCGAATCCGGATTCGAGTTGGATTCGGATTCGAGGTTGTCAGGATTCGAGAGGATTCGGATTCGAGCAACTCAGGATTCGGATTCGACAAAAGGATTCGAAAATCACTTCGAATCCAAAAAATTTTTGGAATAAAAAAACACTGAGTGGAAAAAAACACTGCCGCACTTTTCAAAAAAGAAAAAAAAAAATTCGCGGCCGTGATCGCGTTTTCCCGTTTGAAAAAAAGAATGCGCCGTCGGCCATCTTTGAATTTCAAAATGGCCGCCGCCGTGTCCGGTTCGAGACGTGCGTGCGTGCGTTCGCGATCTTTGCTTGGTGTTTTGTTGTAAAATATGCGGTCTGTTTCGATGTTTTTGAGTTTTCTTTTCCCACTGGGAACTTTTTGCGGCACATTCAATAACAGCCAGGAAAATGGTGGGTGGATGTGGTATTCGAGGACCACGAAAACTGCAACTTTATGAACTTGGTCTTTGTGAAACCTGTTATTTTTTGGACTTCTTGCAATGAGCATCACTGTCTGCTGGCAACTTGTATGTAGGGAATTGGGGCTGTTTGGGTTGGAAAAACAAACAAATGGCTGCTGGCACTGCTGGCAGTTTGATGGGGCTGCCAGTTTGATGGGCTGCAGTCTGCATGCTGTGGTGCACTGGGGATTTTCGGAATTTGCCAGCTACTCCAGCTTGCTGGTGGGCAGTTTACTCAACTGAAGAAGGAATGTGTTTTTTGCTTCTGGGAGGCAGCTATAGGTTCCTCCACAGTCCACACACACACACCTGGCCTTGTTAATTTCCCAGAAAAAGTGTTTCCGACGGGATATTTTCTTCCTTTGACAACTCAGGTTTTGGTTGTTGACATCTTTCTGGTGACTGGGTATTGGCCCAGCCAGTACCGCCACTAGAAAGATGTCAACAATCAAACCTGAGTTGTCAAAGGAAAGATATCCCGTCGGAAACAATTTTTTTCCGGGAAATTGTTGCTTTGGGAATGCTTGCTTGAAATTATTGGGAATGCTTGCTTACCTATCCAATAAATTGAATTGGATTGCAAGCACACAAAATACATGCAGGTATACATTGACGACGTGACATTAGCGACCGACAACTGCTGTCATCAGGTGCAGACACCGTCTGCTGATAACAAACAACGACCAACACAGTCTGCTGAATCAGCGACCAACACCGGCTGCTGGATCAGTGACGCCTGACGGGTGTGACTAAAACGCTGACCCTGCTGTCTTGCTTGTCCTACTGGATACTTGCTTGTCATGCTGGTAATGATTAAATAGGTTAGGTTATTGTTAGATTAAGTTATTCTAACCTAAAATAACCTCACCTAACCCCAACCTGGCCATTACCGGCAGGACAAGCAGGTTCAGCGTTTTAGTCACTTCCACGCCTGACGGACACTGGATGCAGATTCAGTGACCAACATCGGCTCCTGAAAAGTGTCCCGATACCAGCTAGCTGCTGATTGCTGACATCAGCGGCCAACAGAACAGTGTCATTAGACAATCAGACATCAGCGACCGACATCACAGGATGCCCGCTCGCTGCGCTGATATCAGTGAGAGACACTATCTGCTTCTGCTAACAGCAGTGACTGCTGAATCAGCAATCTGAGCAATCCGACTCCGGCTGCTGAATCAGCAATTGACACCAGCCATTGAACCAGCAAACGACACGGCTGCTGAATTGGCGACCGACATCACCAGCGACATTGGGTGAGACCGACACGTGTTATCTGTAACCGACACCAGCTGCGGACATCAATGAGCGAAACTGTCTGCTGACAGCAGCGACCTACACCAACTACTGAATCAGTGACTGACACTGGCTGCAGAGTGAATTATCAGCGACCGACACTGGCTGTTCGGAAAATCAGCAACCGACACCAACTTCTGAATCGGCGACTGGCATCGGCTGCTGAATCAGCAACCACCATCGGCTGCTGAATCAGCGACCTTCACCCATTGACCAAGATCGCCAACTCGGACCGACACCGGCTGCTGACACCGACAGCATCAGCTGCTGGCATCTATCGATGCTGGCTGCTGAATAAGCTGCTTACAGACACCGGCTTCTGAATCAGTGACCGGCACAAGCTACTGGCAGCGACCGACCGGCTAATGACAACTATCGACATCGGCCGATCAAAGAGTCAATGCATAAAAGGGTTTCCATTTTTGTAGCAGATGCTCAAATCTAAGCCTGTGCTGCTCTATCTGGTTGGTTTTCAATTCTCTTCATTGTTCCAAATAGTGTAGCCTATGACAGGCCAAAAACTAAGGCAATGCAAAACACCCTACGCAAAATGGATTCTTTATACATTAATTTCAAGAAAAAAATGGTTAGGAGGTAGGAGCCAGGAGGTATCACCTGTCACCTGCTTTATTCCATGATTAGGTACCTACCACTACCAGAGAAAGTTGGAAAGAAGGTGCTGTGCTTTGCTTGGAAAGAAGTTGCTGCAAAGCACAGCAACTTCTTTCCAACATCAAGAGGCACCTGCGTCAGGCTCAGGTCATTTTCAGAAAATTGTTCGACTTCCTATTTGAATTCGATACGTATTCGAGTTTTTCAGGCTAGTATTCGACTCGATTCGATTTTAATTTTCTACGTCCTCTATTCGATATTTGATTCGAGTCAAAAAACCAGTGATCGCATAGGCCTGTGTCTGTCGCCTGTCAGACCTGAATTTGAAGCCAGGTCATGTTCTGACATCTCGATTGAACAGTGACGCGGAGCAGCATGTGAGCAAATTTAGGTGCGACATGCCACAAAGTGATGGCTGTGGAACTTGCAACGTGCGTGAGGCCTTTTTGCCATCCGGTACACTCCTACTACCTAGACCTAGGTAGGTACCTTACCTACTACCTAGCAGGTACCTAGAATCTACATAATATGGTACCTACATAAAATGGGAGAAAATGTTCAACTTGGCACTGCAGAAATCCTCCATGAATCTCATAACACTTCCACTCAAACATTATTTTTTCATTCAACAGTTGCATTGATAATCATGATTTGAAAATAATGTGGAAACTGGAAAATGGTGCTAATAAATTTGTAGGTACACCGCTGCAGAAAAGTACTGTTGGCATCTATACCTACCCCTATTCTGGCCATTCTGGGATTCGAGGAGGATTCGGATTCGAGACCATTTGGATTCGAGTGGATTCGGATTCGAGAATTTATTTGGGATTCGGATTCGGATTCGGGTTCGATTTTCCCACCGGGATTCGGATTCGGCTCGGATTCGAGCTTCTGGAAAAAGAGAGATTCGGATTCGAGATTTTTGGATTCGAAAGGATTCGCACATCCCTAGTACCTATTATTTACCTGTTCCAAGCATGTTTGCAGGAACTGCGGGCATTTGAGTTGATGATACTGGCCTGAGAGAATAGACAGACAGGAGATGATTTTCATGGTCCAATTTGCTGCTATGAGGTCAGAACAGAGACGATCATAGGTTCTGGCATGAAGATCAGAATAATGACGAAATTTGTAGTATTGTTGCATTGGCGAGACAGAGAGACGAATATGCGGCGGGTATTTAAAAACATGGATCCGATTTGGGGCCTTTTGATGCGAGCAGGCACAAATTGACTGATGCCATGTTGAATAATAGACTCAAATCACACCAAGCGTGTTTATGGATGAGCACAGATAACTCTCTCGAAAAGAGGGAAAAGAACCCAGTAAGAAGTCAGAAAAGCCAACACTGTTGATTCGTGAGAAGTCTCTGATCAAAACAGGAGGCTCTGATGCTGGTGTTGAAACTGACAGGGATAAAGTAAGCAGAACTGCCATGTGATCACTTAACCCCGTTTCGACAGAGATTGTGTTTAGAATGTGGATCGGACGCAATAGAAAAATATCCAAGATGGAATTTGAAGCTGGTCTAGTAGGAACCTTGACCGTCTGCGCAAGGCCCAAATCAAGCAGAGTTCAATGGCAGCTCGGTTGACAGAGATACCATAACAACAATTAGGTACAAGGGAGAGAGTGTCCCAGTTCACACAGGAAGATTGAAATCACCAACATGAGCAGAGGATCTCCCAAATCCGCAGCAAGCCCAAGATTGAGCAGTTGCGAAGAAATTTCCTGAAATATTTCAGAAGAAGAATCTGGAGGACGGTAACCACCAATAATGTGAAATGGTTTGTTACCTAATGACTTTAGAACAACAGAGCAGATGAGAAATTCCTGAGAGGAGCTTAGAAAGACAAGCGAAGAATTGAGTGAAGACCGAATACCAACTAAGACACCGCCATCATTCTTCATCATTCCAATAACATCACCTTCCATGAGTTCATCCAGGTTGAATTCACCGTACTCCCGAACAGTGCCTTTACCGTTCGTCAAAATACCAGATCCAGACATCATGGTTGTTCCACTCCTCAGGTTGGTCATTGTGGCTGGAAATTCTAAGATGGCCGGATTATGCGTTGTTACACCCACCTCAATGCTGCCTGACCACTTGTTAACCAACTGATTTATTCTTATTTCAAAGAGTTCGTTATCCCTGAGTGGTCGATGTGTCATAACAACTCCATTGTTAAACTCATCCAATGGGCTTTGTCGTTCTGCAGTTTTATTGTTGTTCGACAGAGTGACAAACAGGCCGCATCTCTCATGGAATCGTAATCCGTCATTCTGAGCGATCTGCACCACGCCGTGAGAACTGTTGCCAGGAAAGGGGTGATTATAGCTGCGATCAGTGAATTCATTTTCCAAAATTGCAGTTCCATTGTTAGTGGCAGCACAAGAGGAATTGCTCAAGATGGGAACCCTGTTGCCAGGACAGCCTGTCATAACACTATGAGGCTGTTGGTGTGGTGGAACGGCAGTGACTTGAGCACACTTCCCATACAAATTAACAAGTGCATAGACTTGGGAAGGAAGACCAGAAGCTGCCAGTCCTTGAGAAACTTCATTCACTGAGAAATAGAGCTCACCCTGTCTGTTCCTCATCACACCGACTCTGTCACCTTCACAGAGTTTATCAAGATCAATGCCATAATTCTGTGCAATTGCCTTCCCATCCTTCAGTACTGAACAGCCAGACATGAGCCATGTCCCATCTCGCAATTCAGTTGCACTGGTCGGGAAATCCAACAAATCAGGAACACAGCACGTGACACCGATCTCAATGCTACCACTCCACGAATGGATCTTTTTATCAATGCAAACAACAAATGGAACATCATCCACCAGCGGCTCTGAACTAAAAATGAGGCCGTTGTTGAATTCATGTGCAGGATGTGCACGCTGCGCAGTCCTGTTGTCATTCAGAAGCCGAACGTGAGTGCCACAGCGCCATAGAGTGGAAGCAAACTTTGTCCAAAAACTAGCAATCGATGACACCATCTCTTCAAAACAATTTTGGAGATTCCATTCCAGCAAGACCTCCACCAAAAAATCACCTTCACCACTTTTACCCACCGGCACGCAAGGTGAAGTTGGACTTTGATGCCAAGCCCAGCACATTATTTGCAGAATACCAGAACAGGTACCACGTAAGGTTTTTGTTGCGGCTTCTTCTCGCCGCCATACCTGCACCTCAAATACCCAACTTCCCATCCCATCTCCAGACACCAAAGACTTCCACTTAATCAGATAGGTCTTTGCCCTTGCACACCTCTCGGCATCCAACTCACCACCCAGCCCCAAGCGCTCTGCTGCCACAATCCCCAATGCAGCCTCCTCATTCAGCACATCATTCAGTCCACAAAAAAAACGTTCTGCAGAGTGCAGACGACAAAACAGCATCGAAACGATTTTTTGACCCGGACGCTAATTTCTAAATTCCAAACAAACCGCATGAATTTCGACCAATCGGATGCGAGCAAAATCGTAATGACGCAATTATAAAAACTTTTTCATGAATACACCTTTCCGAAGCGAATTCCGGCAGCAGCCTCTGTGGCCGAGTGGTCTAGACAGCCTGCTGCCGCTGCGGAGGTGCCCGGTGGTGGTGGTGGTTCGAATCCTGCCTGGAGTAAAAATTTAGATTTTTGTTTTTGTAACACCGAAATGTTTTTGACACCAGTGGCAGTTGTTGACACCAGGAAGAGGAAAGGTTGGGTTAGGTTAGGTTAGGTTTGGTTAGGTCAGGTTAGGTTAGGTAGATTAGCTTTAGATCTCGTAAACGCGGTTTTAATTCGGGTTTGCACCTGATTGGTCGAAATTCATGCGATTTGTTTGGAATTTGGAAATTCGCGACCCGGACACCCATGTTTTGACCCGGACGCATATTTTTTTCCCAATCCACTTCTGCATGTGCGTCTCTGATTGCATTGGCTGTTGGGAATTCCAGCCAATTTCAACATCCAATTTTCAAAACCTGACTTTCCCAAACCTGACCTGACCAAACCTAACCTGACCCAATTGCAGCCCCAGAAAGAGTTGCGAAGCGGTGGCAAACATGCAAAATGGCGAAAAGCGGTGGCAATGCAAAAATCCGGGTCCTTCTAAAACGCGGAAATCGCGGAATTTGCGGACCGAGGCTGCAATGCGAATACAAACCCCGAAACCTCCAAACCAAACCACCCTCAGTCTAAACTAACCCAACCTAACCTAACCTAACCCAAAAAACCTAACTCAACCCAACCTAACCTAACCTAACCTAACCTCTGGTTCCGCGTTTTTCGCTTGTTTTGCGAACCGCCATATCTCCCATTGGTCCGCGTCCACGTTTTAGTTTGTCCCCAAAAATCCCAAAATTGATGACGTCACAATTTGAGACGACGTGATTGGCTGTTGCGACCTCCTGGTCAGCGGGTGGATTGGAAAAAAAATTATGCGTAAATTGGGTATCCGGATGGGTGTCCGGATTGGCGAAATGGGTCAATTACCTGACCCATTTCGGACTTTTGCATGCGGTTTGATGGAAAAGTGCCAAATTCGCATCGATTGATCAAATGCGCGTCCGGGTCAAAAACCGTTTCGATGCTGTTCTGTCGACTGCACGACGTTTTTTTGTCTGCAAAAGTTGGGTATTCTATTCTGCAAAGGATCAAATGAGTTGGGATGGAATATATGATGGTTCTTTTGGCAGCGACTTGTTGTTTCGGGCCAGGGTGGGTGCTCTAGAAACTGCGAGACGGTTGCGTTGGGTGGATGGGAAGGAGGAATGCAGGCTCTGTGGGGCAGAGTCAGAGGACTTGTGCCACATATTCCTGTGGTGCAGTCAATGATTGAAGAGAGACGTTTTTTCTGGGGGATGGATGTGGACAGGGGTGCTGACAAAGATCAGGAATGGGCGCTTGTTCGAGAGCGACTGGGAATAGGGAGGGAGAAGGAATCACACCAGTGGGTGGAACATGCGAAGCAATATCTTGTGAAGTGGAAGGGAAAGGTGTCTGCTGCCTAGGAGTGAGGGTGGTTGGAGATTTTGTTTTTCTTATCTATTTTTTCGGATCCGATCTGGTGCATTGCCATGGGGGTGATAAACATGAGGTTTGGGAAAGGGTCGGGGACCCACGCCCAGACCTAAGCCGGGAACCTGCCCGGAGACGGCGGCCCATGCTGGCGGCCCCCCTCTGCGTGGTCAGTGCAAAACCATTTTCACGCAGCTGGGAAGAGGGAGTGTGCGTACTGCTGGCGAATGCCCGCTGGTGCTTCCGTGACTCCCTGCGCTAGTTAACCGAGCCTTTGCCGGACAGCGCTCTCGCCGCGTGACTGAAACAAGGCAACCACTTCCCCCGTTGAAGTGCACCGGAAAGGGGACGTTCTCATCTTTATTTCATTTTATTCATTTTTTGCATCTTTATTTCTTTTCTTGTTGTTTTATGTCATCTTTATTTCTTTTCCTTTTTCTTCTTTTTTAAGTTGCTTTTTGCTTGGATTCCTCCCTTTATTCAAATTCCTCTCTCTTATTCAATTTCTTCTCTCTTCTTTTTCTCTTCCTTCTTTAGATTTTTTGAACGTCAAGGTGAACAAGGGGGGTGACAGATAGGTACCGTGATTTTTTTTTATTGCCCAATAAAGGTGGCATGTCATTTTTTTGTGCCGAAGAGGCAATTTGAATTTATAAAGTGCCGGCCGTAAAAAAAAATATGAACGGGAAAAACCAAAATACAGTCAAATGATAATAAAAATGCGGTCATACCTTGTCAGAAGTGAGTTGCTCCATGGTAAAATAGGTGACACGTGATAGGACCAGTCACAAGACCTCAAGATGAATTATTGTTGCAAGACAAACAAAAGAAAAAGTCCCTTGAAATAAGTTTAATGAGGAAAAGAAAGGGGGAAGCTAATTAGAAAACTGAAAAACTACACAATGGGCCTAATAATTAACAAGGAATCTAGCCTAGTCCGTATTGCCTGGACCAAATTGGTTTCAGTCATGTCCAGAACCTCTGGAAGAAGATGCAGCCTATTCCCACACAAAGATGTATCGTGTAAAAAATACATGTCTGTCCACATTTTTAAAAAGTTTGAGGAGGGACAAAAACAAAAAACCACCTGCCTGGTGGGGAGTGTGTTAAAACCGAAGTCCCACGGTCCATCACCCCAACCCCCCCCATTTGGTAATACATTGCCTAAAAGCAGAGAGACCATGCACAACTCGACGTCGCTCAAGTGTTTTCCCAACCAAGATCATTTAAGAGGGAAGTAACACTCACATCAAAGGAGAAATTACCCGAGACAAATCTTGGCGGCTCTCCTCTGCACAGCCTCAAGTGCATCAATGTGACACCTCTGAAATGGAGCCCAGGAAGTAGTGGAATATTCCAATATGGACCTGACAGTTGAGAAGTACAGGATGGATTTTACACGTTTTGATGCATATCCATAATTTCTTATGAGAAACTTCAATTGGTTCGAAGCCCTCTTCACCAAATTATGGATATGAGGTGCCCAACTCAGCTGACAGTTAAACAACAGTCCCAAATATTTAATAACCTGAGGCCTGTTAAGAGCAGTAGGCCCAACTTTATATTCATGAATGACGGGTGATGCGGAAGTGGAAAATGACATGACTGAGGTCTTTGAGGCGTTTATATCCATGCAGTTTTCAGTGCACCAGACAGCAATGAAATCAGCATCCCGCTGTAAGAGTGCAGGGTCATCATCAGAGGACAACCTCCGGTACACAACGATGTCATCCGCAAAGAGTCTGACTCTGGATGTGATTGAGCATGTCAAATCATTGATGTAAATGAGAAATAGCAGAGGACCACACACAGAGCCCTGAGGAATACCACTGGTAACAGAAAAAGGGCTCGACAAATTATCATTGACTAGCACCTGGAAATGCCTGTCAGTGATAAAGTTGGAAATCCACAAAAAAGATTTTCAGGGATGTTCAAACATGCAAGTTTCTTACAAAGAATGGGAATAGATACCCTGTCAAAAGCCTTTACGTGATCTCCCTTTCTGATGATTCCGGACGGAAGGGGCGACGGTTGGACGAGTTGTGGAGGGGGATGTCTGACGAGCTCCGGAGATGGCACTGAATGAATGACGAAGGAGGTGCAGTGATGACACCAGCCCGGGAGATGATTGATCTGACGCTGAGCAAATTTCAAAGCTAAGTTTTTCTGTTTCGTTTTCATTCATTTTTGTCTTTAGGTAGGTAGGTAGGCCTGACTTAAACTTATGTTTTGCTGTGTGGTTCAAGTTTGAGTTGGGCTAGATAGTGGTTAGGTATTTCTATGATGTAGGTATGTAATTTTGTGTTGCGTTGGGGTTTTGTGAGTGAGTGAAAGATGTTTTTCTTCAATTGTTTTGTCTTTTTAGTCGAAAGTAAATTTTAGGTTGTGGGTTTTTGCCGAAAAGAAGGCATCATACCTTACGTCTTGTCTTGTCTTGTGGATTCGCGAAGTTTCATTCATTTTGACATTTTTTTGCAGTGTCGGGTGTCTGTGAAATGACTCAATTGAAGTTTAATTAATTAAATAAATTAAAAACGTTTTAAACAGGACAAAATACTGATTCAAGGGGGGGAAGGGAAGACATGGAGAGTCGGGATAAGAGGGGTGGATGATAAAAAGCAAATGCATATCATTCAAAAGTTTCAAAATGATGAGGACAAAATTACGAACAGGTCCGCGCCCGGGTGTCCGGTTGTCTGAGTGGATGTCCGGTTTTCAGTGCCAAGGTGTCCGGGTATCCGGTTTTCAGAAACCACCGTTGGTACCTGCCAATTCTTTCATTCCGGGCGTGTTCTCTTGGTCCATTTTTTCTGCTGTCATTGCTAATGATCGCGTTCCTCTGAATTCTCTCTATCACTTGAACTCCAGAATTGCTGCACTCTGCCAGCAGCTCGGGATCTCTTTTTTGGATGCTAATTGTTGGCTCCCTGCTAACTTCCTTGCCAGAGATCGCCTGCATCTCAACTCAATGATCATGGAAGTAGGCTTCTTGAAAATCTGTTTTGCAGCATATGCCAGCCTTTCTCAAGCTCGCTGTTGGGAAACTGTCCGCGCTTCTTCCAAAAACCTCATTCCTAGCTCTTAAGAAGCCTAAATCTCGTTCCACTCTTTTTTCGTCTCTCGCCATCCTGTATGCTCCATTTACCGTAGATTCCCTCGCTGAATTTTCCGATGTGCAAAAGAGTTGTTGTTTGCACTCAGGTGGCCCTCAGACAAACTCTCCTGATTCGCACCTCTCTGTCCTTCAATTGAACTGCCGCAGCGTTCGCAACAAATCCCAGGAGCTCATGACACTTCTCGAAATGCACGATTTTTTTTTTTTTTTTTTTTTTTATACTGGGGACATAGTCCCCCCGCCGTCGCATTCGTAGGACAAAAAGTCCAGTCATTTTTAAAAGTAAAAAAAAGACCGATGCCGAGGAAAGGCGCACAAAACATCCAGTGCATCAAAGCACGATGTCAACAAATAAGGTCATGTTTCATTTTGTCAGAAAGGGAGTGAATTAGATTAATTGGTGTCAACCTCTCCATTATGGCATTGGAAAATTCAATTTTCGCCGGAAAAAGATTAGGTAGATAGGTAGGCGAATCAAGTTATTGAATAACACGACAAGTGGCATGCAAAACAAGTCAAAAAACGGAACAAAACGAATGGAATAAAAGAATGGAAACAAAACGAACCTTGGCAACAGTTCACATCTTGCAAAATTTATGCAGTGGCAGGGTCCCGAAAAGTTCAAAATGAGCAGGCTCCAAGCAGGTGTCAAATATTGTCAAAAACAAAATTCAGTGGCCGAGCCAAATTCCAACATGGTCAAATAGTGCAGGTAAACCAGAATGCATGTACCCTAACAGTGATTTCAATAAAAAATGAAGAAGAAAAAGGGGGGAGCGAATAAGTAAATTGCAAAAAATCCCTCTCTAAACCTACAACATGCTTAACTTAGATGGGGGGGGGTAAGGTCAGCAAAAATCTGGGCTGATCAAAGCAAAAATCGGTGAAGCACCTACCTACCTACATCTGAATTAAGTTCTCCAATTTTGCCCGAACAACTATATTGAATTTTTCCTCGGGAAAGTGGAGAACATCTTCTGGGAGGCAAAGCTGATTCCACAGAAAAATGCTGCGGTGGAAAAATGAATGCCTGTCAATGTTTTTCAACAGCATAGGTGGAACAAATGACAGGAACTTGCTTGCCCTGGTGGGGTTGTTGTTCTGTGTGAGAATCCATGGTCCGTCACCCCATCCACCATGTTTTAGGATACAGTGCCTAAACATTGAGAGACTATGCAAAATTCTTCGCTTCTCAAGTGAATCCCAACCAAGGTCATTTAATAGGGACGTAACACTTGCATCAAAGCAAAAGTTACCGGAAACAAATCTTGCGGCCCTTCTCTGCACAGCCTCGATTGCATCAACATAGCATTTTTGAAAAGGTGACCAAGATGTGGTAGAATACTCCAACAAAGACCTGACAGTAGAGAAGTATAAAATAGTTTTAACTTTTCTTGAAGCATAGCTGTAGTTCCTAATAAGGAACTTCAGTTGGTTTGATGCTCTTTGCACAATATTTCTAATGTGTGGCACCCAACTCAATTCAGAATTAAATAGGAGTCCCAAATACTTGATAGTATCCGGCCTGTCCAGGGTCCTATGTCCTACCTTGTAATCGTACAAAGCAGGTGATCTGGAGGTTGAAAAGGACATGACAGACGTTTTCGAGGCATTTATACCCATGCAGTTGGTATTGCACCACTCCGAAATGGAGTCAACATCAGTCTGCAGCGTGATGAAGTCCTCCGCGGAAGACACAGCTCTATATATGACTATGTCATCCGCGAAGAGTCTGATACAAGACTTCACCACAGAAGCAATGTCGTTAATATAGATAAGGAAAAGTAAGGGGCCGCACACAGACCCTTGTGGGATGCCACTTGTTACAGGGAGAATATCAGACATCTCCCCATTTAGTAAAACCCTAAAATGGCGATCAGTAACAAAATTTGAGATCCACAAGAACAAATTTTCAGGAATTCTCAGTGAAGCTAATTTCTTGAGAAGAATAGAGATAGAGACGCGATCAAAGGCTTTAGTCATATCTATAAATACAGCATCAATTTGCATAGACTTCCCCAATGCCACTGAGATCTCATGGATAAAGCCAGTTAGCTGACTTTCACAAGAATATTTTGATCGAAAGCCATGTTGGCCATGGAAGAAAAAGTTTTGACCCTCAAGCAGGCGGTACATGTAGCCAGCAACAATTTTCTCCATCAACTTTGCACAAGAGCTTATTAGGCTAATGGGCCTAAATGACTCTATAGACATTGCCAAACCTCCTTTAGGAAGTGGCTTAACTATGCTCTGCTTCCAGTCGACCGGGATAAAGTTTGTGGCTAATGATAGAGAAAATAATATCATCAGATATTTTGAAAACACATCCCCATGGTTCTTTAAAAATACCATAGGTATGTGGTCAATGAGATCAAAAGAGGAGTTGTTACAGGATTTTATTGCATGAAGCACAGAGCCATCAGGCAACAAATCAGCATCCCTCATGAAATTTGAGGGGTGCTGATTGCACGTTGATGCCAGATCAGGAACGGAAGCAGCACTCATATTTTTACTAACTTTTAAGGCCCCCATACATTATCAAATTAGCATGACATGCTAATTGGTCATGCTGATTTGACAGCCTGCGGTCCCCACTAACTTGTAGTTTTTGCTGTCAAACCTCAGTTGCACTTGTGACGTTGCCGGCAATGCTGTCTGAAGTGGAATTTGCGGCGGTGGTCTTTGTCCTTCGAAAGAGGCTCACTTTGAAGATCAATCCCACAATATTTCTTTTGAAAACCCGCGGAGAAATCGCGGACATTTCTCAAACCTCGGTAACCAAAAAACGGAGCCAACAGAGAGAAAATAGAGAAAAATTCTAATGGTATTTCGAGCACCAAATCAAGAGATAGAATTCAAAGTCAAAAGGTGAGTTGAATTTATCCCCGCAAAAACACGAAATTTGCTCCCAAAACATGAAAAAACTCCACCGTCACCAAGAAAATCACAAAATTTACAAGGAAAAATGAACCCGCGGAAAAACCGCGAGATGTGGAGCCGAACACGCGAAAAAAACGCAACCCGCGACTCAAAAAATTTTCCCGCGGGGAAGCTCCAAAACAAGCAGAAATTCGCGGGAAAACCCGCGATCTGGCAACACTGGAAAGGTCACAAGAAAAGAAAAGCCCACAAGACAAAAAAGACAGACATCCTGAAGGAAATGCTACCATCATGCCAATTTGCCGGAAAAATGCCCACTAACTATCAAATTGCATCAAATTAGCATGACAAGCCATGATTTGTCATGCTAATTTTCAGACTCGTCCTGAAAACCTTCATTCTAATTTGAACAAGCTAATTTGCCAAATAACGACCCACTAACTATCAAATTAGCATGACAAGTTAATTGGTCATGCTAATTGGTCATGCTAATTTGATAATGTATGGGGCCCTTTAGAGCAAAGGAAGACGGATCATTTGCCCCTGCACCGCTGACCATGGTCACCGGTGCAGAGGTTTTGCTGCGATGAAATCTCCAAAATTGTTTTGTGGAGATAACATCATTCACAGCCAAGGCTTGAACAAATTTTCTCTCTTTGGAGTGCAGCTCCTGCTGATAGTCCCGTAAGGCAGAAGCATACTGGGAAAGTACGCCTGCCTCAGAAGAACATTGTTGGAAAAGCTGTTGGAGATGCAAATAGTTTTTACGGAGGTCAGGTGTAAACCACAATGGGAAGGTGAAGCCGGAACAATTAATTACTAGGGCTGGGCGAATCTTGATTCGATTCGAGGATTCGATTCGACAATTGCGAATATTGCCAGATTCGATTCGAAAAGTTGCGATTCGAAAAATGTCAAGATTCGAACCAGGATTCGAGATTCGAAGGAAAGGATTCGATTCGAAATGATTCGATTCGGGATTTTGCGATGATTCGAAAAATATTCGAATCGATTTTCAATTCTTTTAAAATTTCCAAATTGATCTACAGTCCGGCAGGTATGCCACAACCTGGAACCAGACAGTGCTTACAAGTGTCACTGAGCAATGCCCACAATAAAATTCATGTTAACTATCCTGTAGGACTGTGTGAATCTTGATTCGATTCGAGGATTCGATTCGAAAATCGCGAATCTGGCCAGATTCGATTCGAAAAGATTCGATTCGAGACATGTGGCGGGATTCGAATCAAGATTGGAGATTTGAAGAAAAAGATTCGATTCGAAAGGGTTCGCTTCGAAATTGGACAACTGATTCGGATTCGATTCGAGATTCGAACCTTAGGTATTCGATTCGCAGGATTCGATTCGAAAGCCGATTCGCACAGCCCTATTAATTACCCTTTTCTTTGGGACAAATTTTTCAATCACAAAGCAGCACAGGGTTTTAAATTCGTCCCAAAGCTCATCTAAACTGCTACCAGCAACTCCAAAATCCAGCAGCGCAAAGTTCAGAAACCTGTCCACAGCGTCTTTGTCGTAGGCATTAAAATTTAACCCTATGCCATCTGTAACTGGGGTGGAAGGTAAAGAAGGAGGGGAAGCACAGTCAACAGAAAAATCGGCGAAGGTCATCAAATGGTCACTGAGACCTGACAAGGGATGTATATCCCGAAGTTCAGATTTTGGGCAGTGAAATATCAAGTCAATTGTGGACCCCCCACCATCAGGGATAAGGGGATCCCTTGGCCGGGTAATAAAATCGACCACTTGCTTAAGAGAAAGCCTATCGACTAGCCTTTGTAGCCCATCAGGGAGGAGCTCTGTATCCGAAGCTGGGGCATTGATATTGAAATCGCCCAATAGGAACACTGGCAGATTACAACCAGGATGGGCATGCATCAAAGGAAGAATGGAGTTCAGGATTTCAGAGGAAATCCCAGTGAAGCAATCGAGGGAAAGATTGGGTGGTCTATACAGCATTATGATAATGGTTGGAGGGAATGATGATTCCAAAGCTATTATGATTAATTCATAAACCCTGCTGCTGTGGATGAGCACCGGCCGGAGATAACGACGCACGCCAAGGAGGACACCCCCACCAAGCCTGGACCGATCCCTGCGGAACACAGCATAACTGCTTGGGAGAATATCAACCTCGGAGCATGACTCATCGAGCCAGGTCTCAGCAACAGCAATACAGTCCAAATTAGCGGAATCAAAAATTGGATGAAGAGCCCGACGTTTGGGAAGCAAACTTCGGATATTGAGCAGCAATATAGTCAATTTGAATCTTAATCGACTGAAAGAATTGTCGACCTCAGGAGAAGGTGTATGTGTCGGGGAGAAAAATGGCAAGCTTAAGCCCAAACCATGGGTTAAGCTAAAAAAGAATTGATTGATTGCACTAATCCAGCAGCCACCTTGGAAGCACCACTTTTGGAATAGTGCAATCCATCAGTGGAAATACTGGATTTCTGTAGACTCCTCAAACCGAGGAAGTTTACATTGACAAGATTCCGGCAATACATCAAGAGGGAATCGTTCAGCTTCTCAATTTTTGCAGACAGCTCATGATTCCCCGGTCGAGGAGGAACAGAGCAAATGTTGATTGCTCCTGGCATATTTGGGTATGCCAGGCTCAGAATGGTATTGAGATCTCCAATCAAACGGGTGAACGCATGGAATGTGTCTGCAACTGAGTTATGTTCCACATCCACTTCGCCAACCACCAGATTGATCAGAGCTCTCTGCTTTCCGGAGAGGCAGCCCAAACAATTCCTGAACTTTAAATATGCTCCAGGTATCGTGAGACCACCCTGCCACCGAGTGTACCGACAGCAACTGCCAACCGATGTGAACGAAGGGTATAAACGCCTCAAATTCGAGTTTCCAATGGTGATGACAACATCACCACTGGACACCTTGTCAGATGAAACCGGGTCCCTTGCATCATGTGATCCAGCACAGTCACCACGGACGGAGCCACTCTGATCCTGTGTGCCAGATACAGAATCACAGCCATTGCTCAGCTGGTTGTGTGAGCATTCCGGAAAAGGCTGAGGCTGTGGTTGTAAGCAATCAGGAGGAGCTGAAGATCCGATAGCTGAAGATCCGGGCAACTGAATATTCAATCCAGAGAGGATAACTTCCAATTTAGTTATCCTTGTCCTCAGTTCTCTAATCTCCTCCGATTGCCCACAAATCCTGCAACGAAAAGGCAAATTTCCTGCGTCAGAAAACGAACAGTCAAGACCGGATGCGGCAAAAGAAACCCAATCATGACATCCATCACACTGAATCCACTGTGGCGCCGGATTGGATTTCATTTTCCTGGTCTTGTTGTTGCTGACGACAGCTGTGCGTCTTGGAATTTTTGAGCGGGGAGAGGGAGACGGACCAGGATTGAGCTCAACATCACCACAGCAAATGAGAATACAGCATAGGCATGCAGCCAGTTTCAATGGAACAGCCTGAGAAGGAATCCTGATCAAGTTGAAATGGAAGTGATGCCCACAAAGAGATCGGAATGTTTTGTTTTGTTTCTGGAGTGTGATCGAGGGGCTTGGTTGCAACTCTGTGACCCTTCGAACGCATCCGTACCCACGCCAAGTCCGCAGCCAGGGTTCGCCCAAATGGTTAAAATCAAGAAACAAATTAAAAGGAAAAGAAACACTGCCCTAGCCACGAGTCGCATCTTTTGATTTTGCCCGGAAATTGTGCAGTGCAATCAGAAAAGCACGAGCCTGCAGATTCAATTTTTTCCGCACATTTCAAAAACACGACCGAACGCGTCGGCGGCAAGAGAGGGAATGATCCTGACATTATAGTTCTCACCGAAACTTGGCTTGATGATAGCATTGGTACTCATGAATTCCTTCCATCTTATTTCACTGCTTACCGTAGGGATCGCTGCAAATTTGGTGGCGGTGTCTTAGTTGGTATTCGGTCTTCACTCAATTCTTCGCTTGTCTTTCTAAGCTCCTCTCAGGAATTTCTCATCTGCTCTGTTGTTCTAAAGTCATTAAGCTAGGTAACAAACCATTTCACATTATTGGTGGTTACCGTCCTCCAGATTCTTCTTCTGAAATATTTCAGGAAATTTCTTTGCAACTGTTCAATCTTGGCCTTGCTGCGGATTTGGGAGATCCTCTGCTCATTGTTGGTGATTTCAATCTTCCTGGTGTGAACTGGGACACTCTCTCCCTTGTACCAAATTGTTGTTATGGTATCTCTGTCAACCGAGCTGCCATTGAACTCTGCTTTGATTTTGGCCTTGCGCAGACGGTCAAGGTTCCTACTAGACCAGCTTCAAATTCCATCTTGGATATTTTTCTATTGCGTCCGATCCACATTCTAAACACAATCTCTGTCGAAACGGGGATAAGTGATCACATGGCAGTTCTGCTTACTTTATCCCTGTCAGTTTCAACACCAGCATCAGAGCCTCCTGTTTTGATCAGAGACTTCTCACGAATCAACAGTGTTGGCTTTTCTGACTTCTTACTGGGTTCTTTTCCCTCTTTTCAAGAGAGTTATCTGTGCTCATCCATAAACACGCTTTGGTGTGATTTTGAGTCTATTATTCAACATGGCATCAGTCAATTTGTGCCTGCTCGCATCAAAAGGCCCCAAATCGGATCCATGTCTTTTAAATACCCGCCGCATATTCGCTCTCTGTCTCGCCAATGCAAACAATACTACAAATTTCGTCATTATTCTGATCTTCATGCCAGAACCATTGTTCATGCCAGAACCATTGAACCATGGTGAAACATTGTTTCTTTGAGGTGTGGGAAACCACTCCTTTCATAGGATTTTCAGGACACTAATATTGATTTCTGTAGGCTTCTTCATTGCCTGTTCCGGCTATATCTGGATTTGTCACATTGGCAATTATTATCTGTTTGATCATGACGAAAGCATCAAAGAACGCTGAAGTGAAAGTGCACTGTGGTTCGTGCCATGCTGCTGTCTCTTCCAAAGGACCTGCCATCGAGTGTTCGGGCTGTTCTGCATGGATCCATAAGAGATGCACTGGTCTCTCGGATAGTGACTTTTCAAAGTTTGATGGAAATGATAATCCTTGGCTTTGTAGAAGATGTGAGGGATCGAGCGGTGAAGTGAAGATGACGATGACCCCTTCAAGTGAACCATCATTTTCAAGTCGCACTGCAACAGCAGCAGATTGTTCAATGACTGACAACCAGGGTACGCATCTTCGAAGTTCTTCTCCACCTATGGATGCATCTCCATCTGGTGATCCTTTTCCTCCTGGACTTCGCTTTCAGGCAACAGGTGGTGGTGTTGCTCCTTCATTTTCCATCTCTGCTCTTGGTGAGTCTGGTGTCTCAATTCCTGAGCTTGTAGAGACTGTGAAGCTAATTTGCTTGCAATTTCATGACGGTGTGAACAAATTGGACAACATATCTGCCAGATTGGTCACAGTTGAGAAGAGGCTCACTGCTGTTTTCCAGGAAAATATTGCACTGAAGGCTGAAGTAAAGGAATTGAGGGATGCAGTTGCTGATAATGAAGCCTATCTCTACCGTGACAATCTCGTTGTCAGAGGTCTACCAGAATCTCAGGGCGAGGAACTTGATGTTATTGTAGAGGATATGGCGAAATGTCTGAAGATGAATTTCAGCCGTTCTGAAGTTAGCATTGCCCACCGCCTTCCTGGAAAGGGCCCTGCACCAAAGCCTGTCGTAGTCAAATTCGTACGGCGATCTGTCAGAGACCGTTTCCTCCATGAAGCAAAAGTAGCCAGGTTGTCAACAGCTAAACTTGGATATGAAGGTACATCCTCTTCAATCTATGTTAACGAACATCTGCCTCCCAGGAAAAGGCTGCTTTTCAATCACTGTCTAGCCTACAAACGGCGCACGAATGCAAAGTTTCTGTGGACAAAGAATGGACGGATATATCTCCGTGAGAACGAATTGGCACCAATCAGAGAAATCAGCAATGAAGACCAACTTGTGATTCCGAACTGACACTTGTTCTTTTCTCACATGTTTTGTGCTTTCCACTTTATAAAGCTTTATTGTTATGGATGATTCTTATTTGCTGTCTTTTCCTGATAACGTTCGTTGCTTAGAACTGAGCTTCGACCAGTTTTGTTCACTCAATGCTGCACGTGGTCATTTTTTTGGTCTTTTTTGTCTCAATATTAGAGGTCTTGGGCTGCACTTTGATGAATTTATCTGCTCCATTTCCTTGTTAGAAACAAGACCTGCAGTTATTATACTGACTGAAATTCATCTACCAAGTCTTGAATGTTTTGGGAATTACACCATTGATGGGTATCATAGCACCTGCACTCTCCGAGCAAACTCTAGATTTGGTGGGGTTGCCCTGTTCATAAAAAGGGACGTTCCGTTTGGGAACTGCATGCTGTACCACTTGAATCCCACTACCCAGTGTGAGGTTGTGAAGTTTGATTTTTCTCTTCCTGGTTTATGGGGTAAACCCACTCATAGATACCAATTACTAGCAGTGTACAGGTCACCCGCCTGTTCTATTGCTGACTTCCTTCAGTTTCTTGAGGAAACTAGCATTGAAGCCAATTCTGGAGGTTTTGAGTTGATCATTGCAGGTGACATTAATATAAATGTTACAGCTCCTACAAGAAATTATGTTGTCCAAACCTATTT
The DNA here is from genome assembly GCA_030068105.1 of Sinentomon sp. SZTP_YWyxl. Lineage (NCBI taxonomy): Eukaryota > Metazoa > Arthropoda > Protura > Sinentomata > Sinentomidae > Sinentomon > Sinentomon sp. SZTP_YWyxl. The sequence continues at coordinate 8,938 of JASGXE010006095.1, read as the reverse complement.
TGATCTTCTAGATCGCAATAATTTGTCCCAGCTTATTCGGGTGCCAACACGAGTCTCTGACCACTCCAGCACTGCTATTGATCATGTTATTATCAGCAACTCATTGAAGGTTATTTGTACTTCCATAACTTGTGGATCTGTTGCTTGTGATATTTCTGATCACTTTGCCATTTTTTTACAGCTGCACATTGACAACGAGATTCTTAAAGATACGGCAGTTAACCAATTACCATCACACATCGAGTCTTTCACCTTTTGCAGACCCAACTATGTTGCATTATCTGCCGCCATATCAGAAATTGATTGGTCTGATTTTCTTGTGGTGCAATGTCCTTGTCTTTTGGTTGATATGTTTTATGGGTACTTTCTACCCTTGAAGGCTGCCTACTCTGTGATTGCTGGGCCAAGAACACGAAAAATTACAAAGTACAATACTCCACGAAATCCCTGGATCACCAATGCTTTATTGAAATCTATCAAAGTGAAAGACAGGCTTTTTTTCCGTTTTAAGAAATCCCCTGCTGATGCTGTTCTTGCTAATACCTACCGCAAGTACAGGAACAAGCTAACCAACCTTTTACGTGAGGCCAAAAAATCGTACTATGCCACTCAGTTTGATAAGTGTGGGGGAAATGAAAAGAGAACATGGAGATTGATTAATGATGTTCTTGGACGTAAACAACCTGTTAGTTCAGTTTCGTCAATTGTTAATGATTGTGGTGAAGAACTAACTTGCCAAAAGCAAATTGTTAACGTGCTGAATAAATTTTTTGTTAATGTTGGCTTCTTTAAATTTGTGGGTCCTTTGTTCGATTTTCACACTTATCTTATGAGACCTCCTTCCGAATCCCTCTTTCTGGCCCCTGTCACTGTTGTGGAAATTCAAAGAATTATAAAATCTTTGCCCTGTAAAGATGGACTCAGGAATGAGGTCTCATCTCGTGATTTAAAGGAATTATTACCTTGGTTATCTGTTCCTATTACACATATGTGTAATGCTATCTTTTCTTCTGGTATATATCCTCCAAGCCTAAAACTAGCTCAGGTTACTCCTATTTTTAAAGCTGGCTCTAAGAATGATCCATCAAATTATCGGCCAATTTCAGTTTTGCCAGTTCTGTCAAAAATATTTGAAAAGGCCATGCATTGCAGGATCACTGATTTCCTCTCTGCCCACAATATTCTCAGCAACAATCAGTTTGGCTTCAGGAAAGGAACTTCGACCACACATGCCATTTCTTCTGTGGCTGCATTAATTTCAAATGCTCTTGACTGTGGCAAAACAGTGTGTGGCCTGTCCCTGGACCTATCCAAAGCCTTTGATATGGTTGATCATTGTATTTTACTTGAGAAACTTGAGTTTTATGGGCTTCGAGGGAAGATACTTGAGTTGCTTGCAAGTTATCTCAGCGACAGGAGTCAGGCGGTAAAACTAGGCAGTGTCTTGTCTGATCAACTCAAGTGTGCTAGAGGGGTGCCTCAAGGATCTGTTTTAGGGCCTTTGTTATTTCTTATATATATATTAATGATATTTTCAATGTTGATTGTAATAGCAATATATTTTTGTATGCTGATGATACAAATATCTTTTCCATTTCTGATAATCCGGACCATGCCCTTATGTCCCTTCAGAATGATGTGGATAGTGTAAGCCAGTGGTTTCTTTCAAATAAGTTAAGACTTAACCCAGGGAAAACAAAGCTTGTGGTCTTTCGCCCATTGCACAAGCAGCTAATTTTAAATTGGGGCAATGGCCAAATTTATTTGGATGGTTCACAAATCATTCCCAGTGACCATGTAAAACTACTAGGCGTGCTTTTCGATGAACACCTTACTTGGAGCAATCATTTACACTATTTACAAAAGAGTTTAAACTCCTTGATATATATTTTCAGTCGTGTTGCTCCATTTTTACCTCAAAATATTCTCCGTACACTTTATTTCTCCCTAGTTCACACAAGGATTATTTATGGGATAGAGGCTTGGGGTTCTGCATACAAAACTAAACTGACACCCATTTTCATCAGACAGAAGGCATTCATCCGGCTGATCAGTCGCGTAAATCGGCTCACACCTTCCCAACCGTTGTTTCTGTCATTGAAGGTGTTACCTTTCTTTTCGTTAATTGTATACAGAACTTGTTTATTCACCTTTCGTGTATTTCACCAAAGCCAGGTTTGTGGGAATGTCCTGTCACTCGTTCAAACCAGTGGCAATGTATTAACAAGAGGTGCATCCAATAGGAAGTTAGTTCCCAGCAAGCCAAAATCTAATCTTGGTAAAAAATCTCCCAGCTATCGCTGGCCGTACCTTTGGAATTCTCTGCCTCACAGGGTGACCTCCCTCAACAATGTATTACAGTTTGAGAGGGAGCTTTTAGATTTTCTTTGGAATAGCTCCCCTGACAAGATTATGGAATTATTTTCTTATTCCTAGGGATTTATGGATGTCTGTCAGTGGAGAGATCATGGCGGGGCTAACGCTGTCTCCGAGTTGTGTGGAAATTTTTCGCCATCTAATTAAAGTAAATGATTAACAACCTTGGCAAGGTAGCGTTACCTCCATTATGATCTCTCTGCCCAATAAGAAAAGAGCAATAAATTGGTGATTAAGTTGATGAAACAACCTTAAATCTTGCCTTTGACCAGAGTGTGTGGTTTCCCTATCCTGTCTCTTTTTTTTTGTGAGGCCTTTAGGGGTGGGGACCCAGTGCTGGCTTTGCCAATCTCCTCTCTCCTTCCCGGGCCATCAGCCTCCTTCTGGGGGTGTTAATAATATAGGTTAGGGTAATGTAGGATTTATTTGTCAAATTTTAACCGGATAGGTACTAGCCTTTATTGTTGTATTTCAATGGTGTGTAGGTATTTCAACGGTGTTTCAATTATTTCTTCAACTGGACTAATGTTTTCTTACTTTTCTTTCCAACTTGCGGATGCGATGCATCACTGCTTGGAATCCTTTTTCTAGGATCTATTTACTGAATACCATTACCAACAAGGAAATACCTGCATTTCAAATTTGACTTTGTGGTTTCTTGACCGTGTTCATGATCTGTACCAACATGATGTCGAGTTGGTGCTCGGTGCGATATTGTCTATGATCTATTCGCTCACAATCACCTTCTGGAGATTTTATACATCATCTTGCCTGCTTTTTCTGATCTGGATTCCATGCAATGTATGATGCATCCTGCCGTAAGTTTCATTTTTTCATTTTTTCCCTTCATATCCTTGAAATACCTATTGAATTGTTTCCCTTTCCACTTTCTTAACTGCATCTGGGAATTTTTGTAAGAAATAAAATTAGAAAAAATTAGAACCTATGATCGTCTCTGTTCTGACCTCATAGCAGCAAAATTGGACCATGAAAATCATCTCCTGTCTCGTCTATCTCTCAGGCCAGGTATCATCAACTCAAATGCCCGCAGTTCCTTGCAACATGCTTGGAAACAGGTAAATAATAGGTACCGTGGTTCAGTCTGTGTCCCATCTCTGAAATTCCATGATGGCTTGGCCGTTACACCATCTGAAAAGGCTGAAGCACTTGCTCAACAGTTTTCGTCTTCATATTCTGCTTCCACTTTCCAAGCTTCATCCATACCAGCAGCATCCAAAGCTTCTGAGGTGCGTCTTGATTTCTCAATAACCTTTTCTTCAATTGCTTCGGCCATCAGGAAATCTAAATCTTCCTCTTCTGGCCCTGATGGAATTCCTGGGTCTCTTCTGAAATCCTTCCCACACGAATTTTCTGCTTATCTGTATCTTCTCTTCAACAAGTCCTTTTCCTGTAGTGAGCTACCCGATGCTTGGAAGTCAGGGAGAATTACACCTCTTTTCAAAAAGGGTGATCCTTCACTGCCAGCTAATTACCGGCCTATCAGTTTGTCTTCCTGTGTGTGTAAGCTGATGGAGAAGCTGATCTCTGACTACATTAGACAGTTTCTTCATTCCACTGATTCCATCTCCCCTTTTCAGTTTGGTTTTCGTCCTGGCTGGTCTTGTGAGCTTGCCCTCGCAAAGTTCACTCATGAAGTTGCGTCTTCTATTGACAAGGGTGCTGATGTCGATGCACTTTTTCTGGACTTTAAAACTGCCTTCGATGTTGTTCCACACAAAGCTCTAATGTTTAAATTGCATCATCTGGGCCTGCCTATCACAATTGTCTCTTGGATCAACAGTTTCCTAAGTAACCGGACACAGTCTGTTTTCTGGCACAAATTCTTCATCTTTTCCTGTGACGTCAGGTGTTCCTCAAGGCAGCGTCTTGGGCCCTCTTCTATTTCTCATTTTCATCAATGATCTTCCTGAAGTCATGTCTTCTTCAAAAATCATGCTCTTCGCTGACGATTGTGTCCTCTACAGGATCGTTCAATCGGTTTCTGATGTAGACATGCTACAATTTGATCTTGCTTCCCTTGACTCGTGGAGCCAGCATTGGGGCCTCACCCTCAATGCATCAAAATGTGTTCACATCAGATTCTCAACTAAATTGCATCCTTATGGGTCATCTTACACCCTTCCTTCTTCAGGTACAACCTTAACATCCTCATCGTCCTGCAAATACCTTGGTGTGACACTTTCATCTGATCTGTCCTGGAAATTACACATTACCACGATTGCGCGCAATGCCAATTTTGCTCTTTTAAAAATTCGGCGTCTTTTCAAATCCTGCTCACCTTCAACAAAGGAAACACTTTATATTTCACTTGTCCGTCCACTTCTTGAATATGCCTGCATTATCTGGGATCCGTTCCAAATCTCCCTCATTGATGAGCTTGAAAAAATTCAACGCAGGGCAGCTCGTTTCGTAAAGAATGATTTTTCTCGTCATTCAAGTGTTACTTCGATGCTTTCTTCTATGAATTGGCCTTCTCTCTCCGATCGGCGTTCCCAGTTCAGATTGTCGGCTCTAAGTAAGATTTTTACTCATAATGGTGGCTGGTCATGTCTGTCTGAAACCCTTGCTGTTCCCGATTACTTTGGTCGCCATGACCATACTTCCAAGATCCGTGTTTATCAGCCTTCCAAGAACATCTTTAAGTATTCATTCATTCCCAGAACAATTGTAGACTGGAATCGCCTTTCACAAAACACAGTGGATTCATATCTGATTTCTTGAATTTCCTGATCGGATTAGTTTCTCCAGCATTCTTGATGTTACCTGACCTACCTACCGAACATGCGTTTACATGATTTTCAAAGTGCTCTTGTGCCAGACAGGTGGTACCTGTGCCAAACAGATCCGATCCGGTGTATTGCGTGGGGTTGATAGAATTGAGGTCTGGGAACGGGTCCGGGACCCATGCCCAGACCTAAGCCGGGAACCTGCCCGGAGTCGGCGGCCCATGATGGCGGCCCCCCACTGCGTGGTCAGTGCAACCCTCCTTCACGCAGCTGGGAAGAGGGAGTGTGCGTACTGCTGGCGAATGCCGCTGGTGCTTCCGTGACTCCCTGCGCTAGCTAACCGAGCATATGCCGGACAGCGCTCTCGCCGCGTGACTGACACAAGGCGAACCATTCCCCCATTGTAGTGCTTCGGAAAGGGGAAGTGAGGCGTAGGTACTTACCAACTCATCATCGTATCACTGCGATCATTATTTCATGATTTACCTACCTATTTCTTTTTCTTCTATCTAATTTCATGTTGACTTTGTTTCTTCGTTTCAACATTCCCTACCTTCTTCCTTTTCTTTCACCTTTTGTCTCACTCTTATTCTCTTTTTTGTCTGTTTTCATTTGAGATTGTGAATGGGTATGTTGTGGTGTGTGTGTGTGTGCTGTGCTGGTTAATGCTGCATGCTTGATGCTGATGGTATGGGAGGCCTTGTTTGGTCGCGTGTGTATGACTGCTGTGTGTCTGTTATTGAATGCTATATGACTAGGCCCCGTCCACATTCCGATGATGTGTTTTTCCATACTCCTATACCTACCCTCCTCCCCCTCCTTCCTTTACCCTTGCCTAACCTTACGAATAATGCAGCCGACGGTCGCGTGTCCTCCCGTTCCCTCCCTTCCCCTTCCCAGGTATATGATGACATTTGCTGTCATATGTGAGAACTTTGCAGTTCTCCATTGACGATTGCCTCGTGGCATAATAACCTGCGTAATGCAGCGTCTGATACCTCTACCTCTACCTCTCCAGTTGGTTCAAAAATAGCCTATCTCTCCTTCCAGCTGCCCTCACGATGCTTGTCATCTTGAAATTTGTGTTTTTCAGTTTGTTTTTTTTTTGGTCATTCACAGTTTTCACTCCCATGTGCTGCACTGCCTGAGGTCGGTTATTCTCGCCAAGTTGCTGTCGGGCATCTAGTGTAATTCAGTTAATTCAAGATGGCTTCCAGGCGCCATCCACTTGGTTGTTTGACTTTGCCATTCGAAATTTTGGATCAATGTTGACGATTTTTGAGCTTTTTTTTGCAAAAAAGTTTTCAAACTTTTTGTTTGAGATTCGAGATTCGATTCGAATTTTTTTCGAATCCTTCAAGAATCTCGAATCGAATCTTTTCGAATCGAATCCTTTTCTTCGAATCTCGAATCTTGATTCGAATATCACCACATTTTTCGAATCGAATCAGGCAAGATTCGAGATTTTCGAATCGAATCAAGATTCGCACAGCCCTACTGTCGGCTTCAGTCAATGTTGCACAAAACAGATTTGTTATTACTTTCAAGTCGGAAGGAAAGCATCTCTTTTTTTTCATCGTTTTTTTTTTCCTCTTTCGGCGGAGAGATCATCATGATTGGTCGAAAACTGTGAACAGACAGGGTTGTGCCACCTTTTGGGAGGGGCTTAACAACACTGAGCTTCCAGTCTGGGGGTATATAATTTAAGGCTAATGACAAAGAAAACAAGACCAGCAAAAATTTTGATAAGACATCACTATGGTTCTTCAACAGCACCATAGGGATGCCATCAATGATGCGCATGTGACTTGGACAAACCATGTCAGTAAATTACTCTCTTCAATGAGTTATCTCATTCACACATTCATTAGAATTAGACATGTAATAGATATAAACACCCTTCGGACTTTATACATTATGCTAATTCAATCAAGGATTCAGTACGCAATTGAAATATGGTCAGGGACATTTGACTACAATTTGCAGCAAATACACCGATTTCAAAAAAAGATTATTCGAATAATATATCGTCTTCCTCGACGGGCTCATACACGAGGGTATTTTGTTCAACTGAATATATTGGATATCTATGGTTTAGTTGTATACAACCTTGCAAAGATAGCGTACAAAATTTACTATGATCGAAATAGGGCTAACTATGGAAACTGGCATGCCACAACATCTATAACTAGGAACAACAAATTAAATCTTCCAATCTTACCAAAGATACACTCAGATTACGGAAGGAGATCTCTAAACTTTAGATTATCCAAATTATGGCTAAAAATCCCAGATTTTTTGAGAATAAATTCAAATTTCAACAGTTTCAAAAATGCCTTACATAATCATCTCGTAGGTTTACACTATACAGATATCAAAACACGTTACGATATCTTCAAATGATCAGAGATAGATGACCTAAAATCTCATTCTAGTTGTGCTATTTTTCTGTCTTTCACCTGCGCCAGTCCGATCACATCAAGCCAACACTGTTGCCACAGTGATCGGTACTGACGCGTAAAAATAAAACCATGGGAAAAACTGCACCTGTTTCTTTTTGAATGTTTGAAATTGGACTTATTGTTTTTTTTTTTCTTTGTTTCCATCTCTGGTTTTTACCTTTCTATAAAAAAAAAAAGTATTTTCCTTTATGAAATTAAATTAGAAAAAAAAAAAAAAAAAAAAAAAAAATGAGGTCAAATGAAGAGCTTTTGCAGGATTTAATGGCAGAAAGCAGATGTCCAGGTGTTAGCACATCGGCATCCCTCAAGAAATTGTTGGAAGATTCATTACAATCGAAACTCGTGAGAACAGGAGCAGCAGGCCTACTCATGTGCTCCCGGACCTTCAATGCAAAGGACAGAGGAACATCCTCCCCATCTCTCTCAGCAGGGACCACAGGCACTGTTGAAGTTTTGCTATGATGGAATCGCCAGAATTGTTTTGTGGAGATTACATCATTTATGGCCAGTCCACGGACAAATTTACGCTCGAGAGCATAAAGCTCCCGCTGATAGTCCCTTAGGGCAAGTAATCATGGGGGGTGGTGCTGCCTCGCTGAGGCACCTAGTTATTTTTTACATTGAAGAAAGTGTCAAATAGGTACCTATTTATCTCCCAGTTATCTCACATTCGGGGTTAGAGCTACCCCCATCATGATCTCTGCTCTTTTGAGGTTAGCCAGGTTAGGTACCTAATAGGTATTGAGGTTAGGGCCAGGTAGCCCATTTGGGTAGGTACCTACCAGTTCCTTTTGATTGCTTTTGTTATCATTTCATTTTTAATTCTAATGGATGTTCTCTTCTTTATTTTTCTTCCAAACTTGCGGTTGTGTTGTCATCATCGGCAACACTTTCTTTTGTTTTCATCTAGGATCATATATTTATGCTGTGATGTTGCTCTTGTGCTTTTTTACCCTTTGTTGGGTTTTGACTTCTTCACTGGAATTTCTGCATCATGTTTTTGGTGCCACTGATCGATGTGTGCTGCAAGTGGTGTCCCAACACACAGCTGTGAGTTTGGTTGGTGCTTTTCTTGCAAATGATATTTTCAAATGTTCGATCCATCACTTGAATTGAATTGCAATTTTGCGTTCAAATTCTGAATTTTGAAAGTTTGTCTTGAAATATGAAATTATTGAAAATTAAATAAAGAAAATCTTGAATCAGTTGTCCTGGCTAAATCTAAATCTAATTGTTAAATCTAAAAAACAATGAATTTGTTTGAAGCTCGTGGAAGGCATCTTGATGATAGAAAGAAGTTGCTGTGCTTTGCTTCCACCACAAACCAAGAGAGAAAACAAAAATGAAACTCAC
>JASGXE010006094.1:0-21321 GCA_030068105.1 Sinentomon sp. SZTP_YWyxl | reverse complement strand
TTGCATTTTTCAAAGCTGGAGTGCCATTTTCAAAACAGTGATGGTGTTAAGGTTCCGATAGAAAATTGCGCCAACAACACCCGCAATCAGCAGCTCAATATTCAATAAAGTTGAAAGTAATTTTATTGTTAAAATTAAACAATTAAAATATAAATTCTGTTTCCTTTTTAAGTGGTTTTACCTGCTGTCGAATATGACAATAAAAATATGCACACTTTTTTCGTGCCCATATATTTAAGGGACAGTCTGTACATCCAACGTTGGTCTCAACGTGCAGAAAACAAACATTTATGCGAAGTTTTTTTTTCTCTCACTCTCTCTCTCTCCCTCGCTCCACACTTCTATCTCCACCTCTCTCCTCTCTTGAGAGAGATGGAAAGAGGAATAAAATGGTAGTCCACATAACCAGAAGAAATTATAGTCCTTTCACTCTGAGTTGGCGTGTGAGTGTTGTGATTGATAAACTGCGAGTTCAGTATCAGAGCTCCTAGAACCCGTTTGACAGTTCCCTGAACTGCAACAGGTTTGTATTTTTCTTTGTTGCATTTCATATTTTCAAATCTGCAACATTTTCAAGTTGGGCATCCCTGAACAAATTTTGGCGCGACGCCAACTCAGAGTGAAAGGACTTCAACTGCGTGTTTCTCCTGGAACAACCGTCGTGTATCTGAATCCTAAAAATTCCAGATATGGCTATCAGCTGTCACAAGACAAAACTGGCAAAATGCGCAGAAGACCGTTGCGTTTAGCCTTAATTCCTAAAATCCAGATACGACCATATCTCCGTTCAAACTGGGTAACAATGAAGATGCGCAGCGGCCATCATAGCGGTTTCTCAGCTGGGTTTTCTCGAGGCTGGCAGAAAGAGGAGATTCAGCTTGGCTCTCAGCCGCAGCCTTTCGTCAAACACAGCCAAAGGCTGAATGAAGCGAAAGCCCCATGTAGCAGCGGCGAGTGTTTGGACCTTGTGGCAAGACCAACTTTCCGGACAAGTTTCATGGATTTTGGATAAAAACTTCGAAAGTTACGAGCAATTTTAGTTGCCGCTTTACCAATCTCCAGTCTGGATCCATTCAAAGAGCGCGCTTTCCTGCCCGCAGAGAGGACGGGGTGAGAGAGACCGATACCGAGCAGTTCTACTGCACGAAAAGAAGCAAGCAGAGTCAAGTTGAACACGCTGCAGCCGCCTTTCGTCTCTGCCGTGTGCCACATCCAAAAAAAATTGTCCCGCACGCGAATTTTTCAAACACACCGATTCCCAACCTGGGCCTGACCTAACCCGTCCACAAACACTGCGCCTCAGTGTTCGCCCAATACCTCTTGTCAGCCTGCTATCTATTACAAAGAAAAAGTGTTTTTTGCATATTTTTGCCATGGGTGGGATTCGAACCCACCAACAATGGAGAACATCGATTTGACGAGCGGACGCCTTATCCACTCTGCCAACCGGTCAGATTCCGGAACGAGCTCCTGGAAATTGCCTTTAAAGAAATTTATTTATGTTGCGGCTCATTCTTCATATGAAAATGCGCATTGCGCAGGACTAGTATGCCTTATGACGCAGGACTGGGTTTGAAATCCGGCGCGTTTTGGCAAATTTGCGTCCCGCACACCTTCTCAATTGCGCTGCACTTTGGTTGCAAAGATGTTGCATGCGCCTGGGACTAAGAGAGTTTCTTGGAATCCAGAAGTCCATTCCATTGAGTTGCGTGGTCCCTGTGTAGTGTTGATGAGTTTTTGTCAAATTCCACGTAGTACTTACTTTGCCATAGCCGCTGTTGTTGATATTCCTTCCGTTTTCATCCTGTTAAAAAGGTCGAATTTGCGTATGAGGAAAATAATGGCAGGGGAACCAAGCCAATATGAGGAAAATAAAATGTGAACAAAACATTGGACCGAATTGGAGTAAAATCGCTGCTTGTGTCCATTGTCTAATTTTAAACCTGCACCTCTAACATATAGTTTATAACTAAAATCAATTTATTTGTGCATTCTGCTGGACAGCAATGTCAGTGCGAACCCAGCCGCATTCAGGTTCCACTTTCAGGTTGATAGGGTATCTTCAAAATGGTGGGTTGGAGTTAAGTCGGAGCCTGAATGTTTTGTGTTCAGGTAGATTTGGAGTTGGAGTACCCACGGGGGTCCCTGGGTCACCCTCAAATGCACAATGTGGATTTTTGGGACCTATGCAGGGTAGCCCAAAAGTCTTTGGTCACAACGTTTTCTAACTCTAACGACGTCTCCTACGCTTTAATTGGAACAACATGTGCATATTCAGGGATGCCCAAAGTCTTCGGCCATAGCAAAAAAATAAATTTGCTGTTTTTATCATATTTTGTGATTTGTGACTTTTTCGAGCTCCCACCACAGATGTCACCACTTTATTCGGTGCTAAAATATCCGATGAAGTCTTGACATCTGTGGTTAGAGCTAGAAAAGTTTATTCAGATCACAAAATATGATAAAAAGTGCAAATTTACATTTTTCCTGTGGCCATAGACTTTAGGGCAGACCTGTATAAAAGAAATGGGAGTCTGTAAGCACTATTTGCCACTTTGAATGTTTTGTTTTTCGTTAATCTTAAAGGAATCATGTGCGAAAATGGGCCTTTTACGATGCCATTGAGTTCAGCCCTCTGGAACCCCTTGGGTCCATTTTGGGTTTAGTTTTGGGGGCCATATCTGGGAATAGTGGGTCGTATCACATGGGGTCACCGAACAAGTTGATTCGAATGGACATGAGGAAGCACTCTGGAATATGAGTTTACGGATGTGTTTCTGAACACCCTGTGTGGCCTCGAGCTGTATTGTGCGGGATATAAAATTATATAAATTCCATATACAGCACTTATCAAAAGTCTTCGAACATCGGAGCTCATTCACTCAGGCGCCATTTAGAAAAAATGGCAGCATATACGCCGCCAAACATCATGACACTCGTGTGAGGCGAGAAGTTGCACCAAGCTCTGTAGAAATTAGATGGCCCCTGTGTTAACCAGTACCTATATACTTTAAAATATCGTCTATGTTCGGGGACTTTTGATGTGCCCCCCGGAAAAAAAACTGTAGGTGTTGGCGTTTACGGGTGCTACGCGTGTTCCAATTTTTGTGGTATGCAATAGGGTACGCGGGTGTCAAGGATCTAATGACACCTCCATCCGTAAAACATAAACTTTGGTGCGGCATGGTGCGACTGGAGTGCGCCAATCTTCTTCATTTTGCCACAAATGCTTCGCATATCATGGTCCATTGTTTGGATTCTTCTACTGTCCAAGCTTGTTGGAGTCAACACTCCTTTTCCACAAATGAAACATCGCTTGCGTCGACGTGACTTCACAACCAGTGATGCATCAAAGTGAATCCACCTAAGATAGCGACAGGTATCAATGAATCAATCATTCATTTTTATTTTATTTGAATAGCAAATGATATGAATTTTTGTGTAGCTAATCTTGGGACCTGTCATTAAATACGGATAAACGCAGCACCTGTAGCAGAAAACTTCCTTCCAGGCAAGGAATTCGGAGCAGGATTACAAAGGACTCAGTATGTTAACCCTCGATTTTCAACGGGTGCCCACATCATTTTTATTTTATTTGAATAGCAAAATGATATGAATTTTTGTGTAGCTAATCTTGGGACCTGTCATTAAATACGGATAAACGCAGCACCTGTAGCAGAAAATACTTCCAGGCAAGGAATTCGGAGCAGGATTACAAAGGACTCAGTATGTTAACCCTCGATTTTCAACGGGTGCCCACATCATCCGGTGCCCTTCCTGTCCACACGGGGCCTCACAATCCTTCAGCCACAATCAAAATAATTGTCCTTTTTCGGCGTGGTTTTTTTTATTTTGCTCACGACCATAATTTTTTTATGGGTTGCCATGCTATGGATCTCAGGTCGTACCACCTTCGAACAACAACTCTGAGCGAGGTGACCCAAAAAGGTCTTGAATTATCCTGTTTATTGGGCAGGAAGTGTTGGAGCAAGGGCAGTCTGCGACGAGGAACAATCAATTCCAGTCTTGGGTTGGGAAATGAAACGAAAGCAAATTTCTGATTCCGATTTGGGGAAGCAAAACATTCGGTTGCAGTTCGGAATACCTGCCAACATCTGAAAAAAGCTGAACTGGACGAGTTTTCATGCACGCTCAATCAACTAAAATAGGATAGGAAGATGAGGACGATGTAGGTAGAGTGGGATAGGTTAGGAAAGGTGTGTTAGGACAGGTTAGGTTGGGTTAGGTCAGGTTAGGTTAGGTTAGTTAGCTTTTAGTATACAGAGAGCAATGGTGATAACTCCTTCAGTTCAATGTCGGCAGGTATTCCGAACTGTTACCAAACATCGTTGCCCTGCACTGCACAGGGAGAGCTGCCAGCCAATCGCCTGCTGTCGAATTTTCTAACTTTATTCATTTCGCTTTCGATGCTCTTCTTGTTCTCTTGCCACCCTTTCCATCCTTTGATCCAATTTTCCATCGCTTCGGTCGGGTCAACCTAGAAAAGCGAAAAATTAAAATGAATCCTCAATTGGGGTGGGTGAACGATTAAGGTGGGTAGCTTTAAAATATCTCTACAGGATTTAAGCAGTTTCAATGTTGAGCAACCTTACGCGAATCACCCTGTTTTAGTGAACTATGACCTGGGAAGGAGTTGTCATCATTTTATGAACAGAGGGAAGGCTATCGTTGAAAATGATTAAAAAATAAAAAAAAATTTACACGTTTTTTGACTGTTACACGTTTTTTTGGTGCCTACGGCAGTCGTCGAAGATGCGTTCCTGTTGCGTTTGTCGAAACCCCGCCGCGACTTGAGATGGCAGACAGCGTTTTGTGATAGAATGCTCGATTGGGGCTCCGTTTTCGCAAGAAAAAATATTGTTATCTTATCTAAAGCTATCTGAACCTGACCAAATCCTGTCCCCCTCGAAAAAAATATGCTCGCTGGGGGCCCCGGCCTACCATCTAAAGTCGCGGCATGGTTTGTAAACTGGCGTTCCGGTAGAGAGTTCCATTCCCTGCGAGTCCGGGAAGACATGAACACGTAAGGACACATTTCTGCGGCTCGTTAAAGGCTCAATTCTCGCTCGACGGTAAGAGCTGGTCAAGATACCGTATTTTGACCAGGTCTTACCGTCATCACAACCGTCGTCACAACAACACCGCGTAACGGTGACATAACACAGTATCATGTCTATGTAGAAAAGAGAGTTTTTGTTAGACGATTCAAATAGAACTTTCCTCATGGGCTATTATAGTTGATGAAAATACTTCCAGATACGCATTACGAGTGCAACTCCTTGGTTAGGTCACCAACCTTGGTGATGTGTATTGGATCAATTGGGACAGCCTCCGACTTATGTGTAGTTATGACATCGGTGACTGGTTGTGCAATTGCTGTCGCCTCCTGGATGGAAAAAGCACAAAAATATCAAAACGTTTTGTGCATGCAGTTCGGCCGTAGAATACCTGCTTTCTCTGTAAACTTACAGGGACGCACACATGTCATGTGAGATTGCGTTGCCCTGCTAAATATAACCAAACCTAACCTGACCTAACATAACACAATATGTCCTAACATGTATATGGGTTCCAATTAACGCGTGTTACAAACTAATAGTTTGCCAAAATAGATCAGCAGGCTTAGCATGAATTGAACTAAAAATTAATTGATCTAGGTTTAAAATTTGATTAAACTTGGATCAATTGTGATTCTTGTTGGATAAACTGCTCATTAGCCGCGGGAGCAATCTGGAAGAAAATTACGCTTAAACGCTACCGGGGTGCCGCAGCCCGTTTTATTGGGGCTCCCAGTTTACGGTGTTCAGCACTCTGAAGTGGACAGTCCTTGGTAACCGTTCTTGCCAGTTCTCGGAAGTTTTCTCCTCTATGTCCTTCACTGTCCTTCGTCACTTCCCTTTTTTGAAGAGTTTAAAATTGAGAGTCACTCTGTTTCATAGGGGCACCCTGGACTGCCGCGGCTAACCTTGGAGAGCCTCGACAATTGCATAAAACTTGTGGGAAAACATTTCTTTCTACTCAACCAATAAGCTGGCGATGGTACACCGCGCCACTTTGAACTGAACTCGGCTTTGAACTTAGAGACAGGCCGAAACGTGATGACTTTAGGTAAGAAATCCGTCGGAAATTCCTGAAATTCGTTTCCGTATCTCATTCACATTCGCAGATTCAACAGTCCATTTTCAATTCCATTCCATTTCAGCACCAATTGCAAAGTGGATGCGTTTCTCGCAACAATAGAAAAGGAGTGCACGGAAAAACATTTTCGCAATAGTTCATACCCATCTACTGAATAATTGACTATTGAGTTCAATAAGCTGAGTGTGAGAGTGGTAGTGGGGGTGCAGCCTCAGAGCTTCATTCGCTTCTTTCATTTCTTGGTTTTACTTTGTGTCACATGTGGTTGTGAATGACCTTTTCTTTTCAACGACTTTTTAACCATGACGTCATCTCGACGTGTTTACAGCTATTCAGCACGCCTTCATTTCCATTTGCTCACTTGCTATCCCGTCAAGCATCGATCTGATATTCCGTCAGATACGTACCAATAGCAATTCTCAACAACGAATGTTCGATCTGATATTCCGTCAGATACGTACCAATAGCAATTCTCAACAACGAATGTTCGATCTGATATTCCGTCAGATACGTACCAATAGCAATTCTCAACAACGAATGTTCGATCTGATATTCCGTCAGATACGTACCAATAGCAATTCCCAACAACGAATGTTCGATCTGATATTCCGTCAGATACGTACCAATAGCAATTCCCAACAACGAATGTTCGATCTGATATTCCGTCATATACGTCCTATAGCAATTCCCAACAACGAATGTTCGATCTGATATTCCGTCAGATTACGTACCAATAGCAATTCTCAACAACGAATGCTCGATCTGATATTCCGTCAGATACCAATAGCAATTCTCAACAACGAATGTTCGATCTGATATTCCGTCAGATACCAATAGCAATTCCCAACAACGAATATTCGATCTGATATTCCGTCAGATACCAATAGCAATTCCCAACAACGAATGTTCGATCTGATATTCCGTCAGATACGTACCAATAGCAATTCCCAACAACGAATGTTCGATCTGATATTCCGTCAGATACCAATAGCAATTCCCAACAACGAATGTTCGATCTGATATTTCGTCAGATACGTACCAATAGCAATTCCCAACAAAATGTTCGATCTGATATTCCGTCAGATACACAATAGCAATTCTCAACAACGAATGTTCGATCTGATATTCCGTCAGATACGTACCAGAGCAATTCTCAACAACGAATGTTCGATCTGATATCCGTCAGATACGTACCAATAGCAATTCCCAACACGAAATCTTCGATCTGATATTCGGTCAGATACGTACTAATAGCAATTCCCAACAACGAATTTTCGATCTTATATTCCGTCAGATACGTACCAATGGCAATCTCACAACGAATGTTTCGATCTGATATTCCGTCAGATACGTACCAATAGCAATTCCCAACAACGAATGTTCGATCTGATATTCCGTCATATACGTACCAATGCAATTCTCAACAACGAATGTTCGATCTGATATTCCGTCAGATACGTACCAATAGCAATTCCCAACAACGAATGTTCGATCTGATATTCCGTCAGATACGTACCAATAGCAATTCCCAACAACGAATGTTCGATCTGATATTCCGTCAGATACGTACCAATAGCAATTCTCAACAACGAATGTTCGATCTGATATTCCGTCAGATACGTACCAATAGCAATTCCCACAACGAATGTTCGATCTGATATTCCGTCAGATACGTACCTATAGCAATTCCCAACAACGAATGTTCGATCTGATTATTCCGTCAGATACTACCAATAGCAATTCCCAACATCGAATGTTCGATCTGATATTCCGTCAGATACCAATAGCAATTCCCAACAACGAATGTTCGATCTGATATTCCGTCAGATACCAATAGCAATTCCCAACAACGAATGTTCGATCTGATATTCCGTCAGATACCAATAGCAATTCCCAACAACGAATGTTCGATCTGATATTCCGTCAGATACGTACCAATAGCAATTCCCAACAAAATGTTCGATCTGATATTCCGTCAGATACCAATAGCAATTCCCTACAACGAATGTCGATCTGATATTCCGTCGATATTACAAACCAATAATAACTCGATGTTCCTTCGTGAGTTAAAAGGTTGTTTAAAAACAACCCCTAACTTCCCACATCGCATGACCATCGAGCGAAGATTGAGCCTTTACAGATCACAAAAATGTGTCCTTTTATTTCCGTCTTCCGAGGACTATACGGACTGGAAATTCCTTTGCCGGACAAATTTTTGTGATCGTACAGCTCAATCTTCGCTCGATGGTCATGCCTACTAGAAGTTAGGGTTTTTAACAACCTTTTATCTCACGAATTCCATCGATTTATTATAGGAATTGCTATAAATTCGTATAATATCAGATCGAACATTCGTTGTTGGGAATTGCTATTGGTATCTGACGGAATATCAGATCGAACATTTTTGTTGGGAATTGCTATTGGTACGTATCTGAGGAATATCAGATCGAACATTCGTTGTTGGGAATTGAATTGGTATCTGACGGAATATCAGATCGAACATTCGTTGTTGGGAATTGCTATTGGTATCTGACGGAATATCAGATCGAACTTCGTTGTTGGGAATTGCTATTGGTATCTGACGGAATATCAGATCGAACATTCGTTGTTGGAATTGCTATTGGACGTATCTGACGGAATATCAGATCGAACATTCGTTGTTGGATTACTATTGGTACGTATCTGACGGAATATCAGATCGAACATTCGTTTTGGGATTGCTATTGGTACATATCTGACGGAATATCAGATCGAACATTCGTTGTTGGGAATTGCTATTGGTACGCATCTGACGGAATATCAGATCGAACATTCGTTGTTGGGAATTGCTATTGGTACGTATCTGACAGAATATCAGATCGAACATTCGTTGTTGGGAATTGCTATTGGTACGTATCTGACGGAATATCAGATCGAACATTCGTTGTTGAGAATTGCTATTGGTACGTATCTGACGGAATATCAGATCGAACATTCGTTGTTGGGAATTGCTATTGGTACGTATCTGACGGAATATCAGATCGAACATTCGTTTGAAATTGCCATGGTAATCTGACGGAATATCAGATCGAACATTCGTTGTTGGGAATTGCTATTGGTACGTATCTGACGGAATATCAGATCGAACATTCGTGTTGAAGAATTGCTATTGGTACGTATCTGACGGAATATCAGATCGAACATTCGTTGTTGAGAATTGCTATTGGTAGTATCTGACGGAATATCAGATCGAACATTGTTGTTGAGAATTGCTTTGGTACGCATCTGACGGAATATCAGATCGAACATTCCGTTGTTGGGATTTGCTATTGGTACGTTCTGACAGAATATCAGATCGACATTCGTTGTTGGGAATTGCTATTGGTACGTATCTGACGGAATATCAGATCGACATTCGTTGTTGGGAACTGCTATTGGTACGTATCTGACGGAATATCAGATCGAACATTCGTTGTTGAGAATGCTATTGGTACGTCTGACGGAATATCAGATCGAACATTCGTTTTTGAGAATTGCTATTGGTATACTCTGACGGAATATCAGATCGAATATTCGTTGTTGGGAATTGCTATTGGTATCTGACGGAATATCAGATCGAACATTCGTTGTTGAGAATTGCTATTGGTATCTGACGGAATATCAGATCGAGCATTCGTTGTTGGGAATTGCTATTGGTACGTATCTGACGGAATATCAGATCGAACATTCGTTGTTGAGAATTACTATTGGTACTATCTGACGGAATATCAGATCGAACATTCGTTTTTGTTGAGAATTGCTATTGGTACGTATCTGACGGAATATCAGATCGAACATTCGTTTGTTGGAATTGCTATTGATACGTATCTGACGGAAATATCAGATCGAACATTCGTTGTTGAGAATTGCTATTGGTACGTATCTGACGAATATCAGATCGAACATTCGTTGTTGAGAATTGCTATTGGTACGTATCTGACGGAATATCAGATCGATGCTTGACGGGATAGCAAGTGAGCAAATGGAAATGAAGGCGTGCTGAATAGCTGTAAACACGCCAAGATGACGTCATGGTTAAAAGTGGTTGAAAAGAAAAGGTCAATCACAACCACATGTGACACAAAGTAAAACCAAGAAATGAAAGAAGCGAGTGAACGCTGAGGCTGCACCCCCACTACCACTCTCACTCAGCTTATTGAACTCAATAGTCAATTATTCAGTAGATGGTATGAACTATTGCGAAAATGTTTTTCCGTGCACTCCTTTTCTATTGTTGCGAGAAACGCATCCACTTTGCAATTGGTGCTGAATGGAATGGAATTGAAAATGGACTGTTGAATCTGCGAATGTGATGAGATACGGAAACGAATTTCAGGAATTTTCCGACGGATTTCTTACCTAAAGTCATCACGTTTCGGCCTGTCTCTAAGTTCAAAGCCGAGTTCAGTTCAAAGTGGCGCGGTGTACCATCGCCAGCTTATTGGTTGAGTAGAAAGAATGTTTTCCCACAAGTTTTATGCAATTGTCGAGGCTCTCGAGGCTCTCCAGTTAGCCGCGGCAGTCGGGTGCCCCTATGAAACAGAGTGACTCTCAATTTTAAACTCTTCAAAAAAGGGAAGTGACGAAGGACAGTGAAGGACATAGAGGAGAAAACTTCCGAGAACTGGCAAGAACGGTTACCAAGGACTGTCCACTTCAGAGTGCTGAACACCGTAAACTGGGAGCCCCAATAAAACGGGCTGCGGCACCCCGGTAGCGTTTAAGCGTAATTTTCTTCCAGATTGCTCCCGCGGCTAATGAGCAGTTTATCCAACAAGAATCACAATTGATCCAAGTTTAATCAAATTTTAAACCTAGATCAATTAATTTTTAGTTCAATTCATGCTAAGCCTGCTGATCTATTTTGGCAAACTATTAGTTTGTAACACGCGTTAATTGGAACCCATATACATGTTAGGACATATTGTGTTATGTTAGGTCAGGTTAGGTTAGGTTATATTTAGCAGGGCAACGCAATCTCACATGACATGTGTGCGTCCCTGTAAGTTTACAGAGAAAGCAGGTATTCTACGGCCGAACTGCATGCACAAAACGTTTTGATATTTTTGTGCTTTTTCCATCCAGGAGGCGACAGCAATTGCACAACCAGTCACCGATGTCATAACTACACATAAGTCGGAGGCTGTCCCAATTGATCCAATACACATCACCAAGGTTGGTGACCTAACCAAGGAGTTGCACTCGTAATGCGTATCTGGAAGTATTTTCATCAACTATAATAGCCCATGAGGAAAGTTCTATTTGAATCGTCTAACAAAAACTCTCTTTTCTAACATAGACATGATACTGTTATGTCACCGTTACGCGGTTGTTGTGACGACGGTTGTGATGACGGTAAGACCTGGTCAAAATACGGTATCTTGACCAGCTCTTACCGTCGAGCGAGAATTGAGCCTTTAACGAGCCGCAGAAATGTGTCCTTACGTGTTCATGTCTTCCCAGGACTCGCAGGGAATGGAACTCTCTACCGGAACGCCAGTTTACAAACCATGCCGCGACTTTAGATGGTAGGCCGGGGCCCCCAGCGAGCATATTTTTTTTCGAGAGGGGACAGGATTTGGTCAGGTTCAGATAGCTTTAGATAAGATAACAATATTTTTTCTTGCGAAAACGGAGCCCCAATCGAGCATTCTATCACAAAACGCTGTCTGCCATCTCAAGTCGCGGCGGGGTTTCGACAAACGCAACAGGAACGCATCTTCGACGACTGCCGTAGGCACCAAAAAACGTGTAACAGTCAAAAAACGTGTAAATTTTTTTTTATTTTTTTAATCATTTTTCAACGATAGCCTTCCCTCTGTTTCATAAAATGATGACAACTCCTTCCCAGGTCATAGTTCACTAAAACAGGGTGATTCGCGTAAGGTTGCTCAACATTGAACTGCTTAAATCCTGTAGAGATATTTTAAAGCTACCCACCTTAATCGTTCACCCACCCCAATTGAGGATTCATTTTAATTTTTCGCTTTTCTAGGTTGACCCGACCGAAGCGATGGAAAATTGGATCAAAGGATGGAAAGGGTGGCAAGAGAACAAGAAGAGCATCGAAAGCGAAATGAATAAAGTTAGAAAATTCGACAGCAGGCGATTGGCTGGCAGCTCTCCCTGTGCAGTGCAGGGCAACGATGTTTGGTAACAGTTCGGAATACCTGCCGACATTGAACTGAAGGAGTTATCACCATTGCTCTCTGTATACTAAAAGCTAACTAACCTAACCTAACCTGACCTAACCCAACCTAACCTGTCCTAACACACCTTTCCTAACCTATCCCACTCTACCTACATCGTCCTCATCTTCCTATCCTATTTTAGTTGATTGAGCGTGCATGAAAACTCGTCCAGTTCAGCTTTTTTCAGATGTCGGCAGGTATTCCGAACTGCAACCGAATGTTTTGCTTCCCCAAATCGGAATCAGAAATTTGCTTTCGTTTCATTTCCCAACCCAAGACTGGAATTGATTGTTCCTCGTCGCAGACTGCCCTTGCTCCAACACTTCCTGCCCAATAAACAGGATAATTTCAAGACCTTTTTGGGTCACCTCGCTCAGAGTTGTTGTTCGAAGGTGGTACGACCTGAGATCCATAGCATGGCAACCCATAAAAAAATTATTGGTCGTGAGCAAAATAAAAAAAACCACGCCGAAAAAGGACAATTATTTTGATTGTGGCTGAAGGATTGTGAGGCCCCGTGTGGACAGGAAGGGCACCGGATGATGTGGGCACCCGTTGAAAATCGAGGGTTAACATACTGAGTCCTTTGTAATCCTGCTCCGAATTCCTTGCCTGGAAGTATTTTCTGCTACAGGTGCTGCGTTTATCCGTATTTAATGACAGGTCCCAAGATTAGCTACACAAAAATTCATATCATTTTGCTATTCAAATAAAATAAAAATGATGTGGGCACCCGTTGAAAATCGAGGGTTAACATACTGAGTCCTTTGTAATCCTGCTCCGAATTCCTTGCCTGGAAGTATTTTCTGCTACAGGTGCTGCGTTTATCCGTATTTAATGACAGGTCCCAAGATTAGCTACACAAAAATTCATATCATTTTGCTATTCAAATAAAATAAAAATGAATGATTGATTCATTGATACCTGTCGCTATCTTAGGTGGATTCACTTTGATGCATCACTGGTTGTGAAGTCACGTCGACGCAAGCGATGTTTCATTTGTGGAAAAGGAGTGTTGACTCCAACAAGCTTGGACAGTAGAAGAATCCAAACAATGGACCATGATATGCGAAGCATTTTGTGCAAAATGAAGAATTGGCGCACTCCAGTCGCACCATGCCGCACCAAAGTTTATGTTTTACGGATGGAGGTGTCATTAGATCCTTGACACCCGCGTACCCTATTGCATACCACAAAAATTGGAACACGCGTAGCACCCGTAAACGCCAACACCTACAGTTTTTTTTCCGGGGGCACATCAAAAGTCCCCGAACATAGACGATATTTTAAAGTATATAGGTACTGGTTAACACAGGGGCCATCTAATTTCTACAGAGCTTGGTGCAACTTCTCGCCTCACACGAGTGTCATGATGTTTGGCGGCGTATATGCTGCCATTTTTTCTAAATGGCGCCTGAGTGAATGAGCTCCGATGTTCCAAGACTTTTGATAAGTGCTGTATATGGAATTTATATAATTTTATATCCCGCACAATACAGCTCGAGGCCACACAGGGTGTTCAGAAACACATCCGTAAACTCATATTCCAGAGTGCTTCCTCATGTCCATTCGAATCAAACTTGTTCGGTGACCCCATGTGATACGACCCTCTATTCCCAGATATGGCCCCCAAAACTATACCCAAAATGGACCCAAAGGGGTTCCAGAGGGCTGAACTCAATGGCATCGTAAAAGGCCCATTTTCGCACATGATTCCTTTAAGATTAACGAAAAACAAAACATTCAAAGTGGCAAATAGTGCTTACAGACTCCCATTTCTTTTATACAGGTCTGCCCTAAAGTCTATGGCCACAGGAAAAATGTAAATTTGCACTTTTTTATCATATTTTGTGATCTGAATAAACTTTTCTAGCTCTAACCACAGATGTCAAGACTTCATCGGATATTTTAGCACAGAATAAAGTGGTGACATCTGTGGTGGGAGCTCGAAAAAGTCACAAATCACAAAATATGATAAAAACAGCCAATTTAGTTTTTTGCTATGGCCGAAGACTTTGGGCATCCCTGAATATGCACATGTTGTTCCAATTAAAGCGTAGAGAGACGTCGTTAGAGTTAGAAAACGTTTTGTGACCAAAGACTTTTGGGCTACCCTGCATAGGTCCCAAAAATCCACTAATTGTGCATTTGAGGGTGACCCAGGGACCCCCGTGGGTACTCCAACTCCAAATCTACCTGAACACAAAACATTCAGGCTCCGACTTAACTCCAACCCACCATTTTGAAGATACCCTATCAACCTGAAAGTGGAACCTGAATGCGGCTGGGTTCGCACTGACATTGCTGTCCAGCAGAATGCACAAATAAATTGATTTTAGTTATAAACTATATGTTAGAGGTGCAGGTTTAAAATTAGACAATGGACACAAGCAGCGATTTTACTCCAATTCGGTCCAATGTTTTGTTCACATTTTATTTTCCCATATTGGCTTGGTTCCCCTGCCATTAATTAAAAATTCGCCGCCACAGTGCTACCCAATCATGACCGACCGAAAGGGTCGAGGGGGCCATCTATGTCGTACGTTTCACGAACCAGACAAGCCACGGTCGTCCCCTTCGAGTGCTTCAACATGGCCGTCTCGGTGCTCAAACAGTTGTACTTGGTGATTCCATCATTAAGTACACATCCGAAAACCTGAACGTTGGTGACTTTGTCCATTACTGCATCCCAGGGGCAACTCTTCTGGACCTGGCCAGATTCACTCTCGATGAAAAAGTTATCCAACCAGGCACTAAATATGTGCTATTCAACGGCGGGACGAATAACATTGGCAGATTGCAGAACCTCACATCCTTGCTTCGTGAATTTGACTTTCTCGTGGAAGTTATTCGCTGCTTAGCTCCTGGTGTCAAAATCGGCTTCGCAGCAATTACCGTCCGAGCTGATGTTCCCATGAACTTTGTTGCAGGGATCAACCAGAGCCTTTATCACTTCTGCCGGGAACACGACATTCGTTTCGCGGACATAAACTTCGTCGGGGATTCCTCTTGGTTGAGTCGAGACGGCATTCACCTGACCCGCGCAGGCGCAGCTCAACTGTGTCAAGCTTTCAATGGTCTTCACCGTCTGATCAAGGACAGTCGTCGAAGTGTCGGAATCATTCAGCAGCCAATTACCAGACTTTTTTTAGCTTAACAAGTATCCTTTTTGTTTCGCCGCTGATACACGCCATAATTTCCCATTGCTTAGTTCCGGTGCTGTGGGGGTTCAACTTCTCAAACGCCATCTCTCAATCAGACAACCATTGCAAATCGCCCAGCACATTTAAAAATTCTGGTCAAAAACATTTTTTATCATTGCCGCAGCTAAATATCAACTCGCTTGCCGCCGCTATCATCTTTATCAACTTCAAAATCGAATTCATTATCACCTTTTCAGATTTGCAGAAGTTTGCAGCAAATGTTTTCGCAATTCAATTTTTGTGCCGCCTCGGGTTTTTTGCATTCTATTTGGCAAATCCAAGCTCAGTTGCTTCGGTCTCCGGTGAACGTTTTGATCACAAAACTTCGCAAAATCCATTGCTCTTGCAAGGCTCTTCACAAACTTGCGCACGCCAGTTGAACGGCAACCCTGATTCTCAAAAGGTTGTAATTTACAATTGTAATTGCCGTTCACTGCTTGGTCTCCATAAACGAGTTGAGTTGAGAAATACACTTCAAACTTTAAATGTCGACATTGCAATACTTTCAGAAACATGGTTACACAGTGAGGTTGACAGCTCGGAAATTTTTCCGTCTAATTTTTCCGTTTTCCGCTCTGAACGCGTGGGTCGCCATGGTGGGGGAATTGCTGTGGGTGTTGATAGCCTCAGAATTGCATGTTCTCCTTTGCCAGATTGCGTCGCAAGAATTTTTTCACCAACAAATTTCGTCGAAGTCACTGGATGTGAGATTATCCTTCCTCAATATCCCCAAGCTCGAAATTTCCTATTTGGGGTATATTGTCCACCAAACGCTGGGCCAGATAGTTTCAATGTACTTTACGATGTCCTGCAAGCATCCCTCGATTGTGTTGCCATTGGTATTACATGTAATTTTATTATCGCCGGAGATTTTAACTGTCCCAACATTGGCTGGTCAGACCCCTTCGCTGTGAACTATCGCCTACGGCCTTCTGAAAGGCAACTTGTCGATATCGCGCTTACCTTTCACCTTTCCCAGAAAGTCCTCTTTCCCACGTATAATCGACCTGGCTGCGCCAGTAGTACCTTGGACCTCTTATTTACCAACTTAGAGACTCAATGTTCCGTCAGTTCATTCCCAGGGCTTGGTGACCACTCGGCAGTTCTCTGCTCAATTCCTTGTTCTGTTCCAAAACCTTTACCCCGAGTTCGTCTTGTTCGACTCTACCGTCGTGCAGACTGGGGTTCCATTTTTTCGTTTATGGCCACCAAACTGTTATCATTTGCGCTTTCTGCTGAAACTGCGGGACCTGACGAGCTTTGGTTCTTCATTAAAGACATGCTGGACGCGGTCAGTTCGATGATTCCTTCGAAGAAAGTTAGAACATCGCATCAGTTTCCCTGGGTCAGCTCGTCACTACGTGCACTTTACTACCGTAAACGCAGGCTTTATCGGAAGCTCCAGTTAGGAAATGGTCACCTCACCCCTGTCGAAAAGTTTCGCTTGAAGAGTAGGACCGATTCCATTAACTTTGAAATTAAACACCTGAATTCGAGACTGTTTTCTTGTTATATTGAGCGCGCAATGGTAACCAATAACGGCAAAGCATTCTGGTCCTACTTGAGCAGCAAACGATCTTCTGCCCCCACGCCTGTTCTAACACCTGCAGTGGGTCTCCCTGTCTCGGACGATAACTTGAAAGCAAACCTCTTTTGCAATGTCTTCGAAAATCTTTTCTCCAATCCTACGTACTTGGCCAATAATCCGGTGTCTAATTCCAATACTGTTCCTGTCCTCCCAACACATTCCAATTTAAATTTTGAGTCTGAAGCCCGGGAACAAAGTGTTCGGTCCAATTTTTCTCATCAATTTATCACAAATGGTGGTCTCTGCCGGAAGATTTCCACTACTTTAGGGCATCTCAAAGCATCAAAATCGTCCGGTCCTGGCTCAATTTCAAATCAGCTACTGAAGTATTTAGCAGAAATTCTTTCCCCTTTCTTGGAAATACTGTTCATAAAAATTTTTGAATCTTCCACCATCCCTTCTGAATTCAAAATTTCCACAATTGTTCCTATCCTTAAGCGCGGCAAATCCCCTTCCGACCCTCTATCTTACCGACCAATTTCGCTTCTCAATAGTTGCAGTAAAATCTTCGAGCGATTAATCCATCAAGAGATTTTAAACTTCTGCGATTCAATGAATGTTCTTTCTCCCACCCAACATGGTTTCCGTCGTGGATTTTCGTGCACAACTCAGCTTTTGGAATTTGTGCATGATATTGCCGAGTCCCTTGAATCAAGATGTCCTGTCCACGCGATACTTATTGATTTCAAGCAGGCCTTTGACTTAATTCCACATCCTCTCCTGTTAGCAAAGCTTCGCTCCTACGGGCTCCCAGTCTCGCTTTTGTCACTGCTAGAAAACTATCTATCCAACCGGCATTTTACCGTCTCTTTCAATGGCGCGAAGTCCAATATATCCAAACCAATACTGTCCGGTGTCCCTCAAGGCAGTGTCATAGGTCCTCTTCTTTTTATTCTTTATATAAATGACCTCCCGCGTACTCTTACCTGTAGGATCAGAATGTTCGCCGACGATGTTGTTTTATACTCCCGCATTTCGGGGCGCGAAGATATCCAAGGGTTGCAGAACAATCTTCAAGCGATTGACGACTGGAGTCATCGGTGGGGGATGATTCCAAACCCAAGTAAATGCTCCTGGATTGAGTTTAAGCGCGGGAATGCTGCTCAATTTTCAGTTAACGCGCCTGGTCCGCTCTATACCCTTTCTGACCAGCCAATCTCTCAGTCTTTTCTTGTTAAATATCTCGGTGTTCACATTGACAGCAAACTTTCTTGGGGTCCTCATGTCGACACCATTGCGTCAAAGGCTCGCAAAACCCTCGGGTATATCTTCCGGAGTCTTCGCCATGCATCTGTTAAAGCCAAGCTCCTTGCCTACAAAACTTTTGTGCTCCCCCAGCTGGAATACGCATGCGAGGTCTGGGACCCGTTCCTCGTGTGTCATGTATCCACCTTGGAACGGGTTCAGCGACTTGCAGCGCGCATCATTTCTGCGGATTTTAGACGTGATACCAGCGTCTCAGGATTGCTTGCCACCCTTGGTCTTGAAACTCTTTCCGAACGTCGAAAATCTAGACGCCTTGCGCTGTTCTCAGATATCCTGTCGGGGCGATCTCCTATTCAGCTTCCGAATTCATTTTCTCAGAGAGGAACGGCGCGCCGAACTCATATTAACAATCACGTAAGTGGGCCCATCATCCGGTTTAATCCATATTTTCACAGTTTTTTCGCACGCACTGCTCGGGAGTGGAAGTTGACTTGAGTTGAGGCATAAAGCTATCCTGACCAGCCGATTCGCTGTTTGTGAACACCGCGACACATTTTTGCGACTTCCTTGATTTTTTATCGTCCTTTTATCCGTTTCTGACGTTTTGTAATTTTTTAATGTGGACTTCGAAAGACAGATAATAAATAATAAAATAATAATAATAAAAAAAATTTTTCCTCAACGCAAATTGAAACAGGAATGAAACGGAAATTCAACAAACCGGGCACAAAAAACAGGGAATTTGACAAAAACTCATCAACCACACAGGGACCACGCAACCAATGGAATGGATTTGGACCAAGAAACCTCACCCAGGCGCAGCAAAATCTTTGCAACCAAAGGCACCAAGAGAAGGTGGCACGCAAATTGCCAAAAACGCCGGATTTCAAAACCCAGTCCTGCGAAAGGCATACTAGTCCTGCGCAATGCGCATTTTCATAGAAGAATGAGCCGCAACATAAATAAATTTCTTTAAAGGCAATTTCCAGGAGCTCGTTCCGGAATCTGACCGGGGCAGAGTGGATAAGGCCGCTCCAAATCGATGTTCTCCATTGGGGTGGGTTCGAACCCCCCTGGCAAAAATATGCAAAAAAACACTTTTTCTTTGTAATAGATAGCAGGCTGACAAGAGGTATTGGGCGAACACTGAGGCGCAGTTTGTGGACGGGTTAGGTCAGGCCCAGGTTGGGAATCGGTGTGTTTGAAAAATTCGCGTGCGGGACAATTTTTTTTGGATGTGGCACACGGCAGAGACGAAAGGCGGCTGCAGCGTGTTCAACTTGACTCTGCTTGCTTCTTTTCGTGCAGTAGAACTGCTCGGTATCGGTCTCTCTCACCCCGTCCTCTCTGCGGGCAGGAAAGCGCGCTCTTTGAATGGATCCAGACTGGAGATTGGTAAAGCGGCAACTAAAATTGCTCGTAACTTTCGAAGTTTTTATCCAAAATCCATGAAACTTGTCCGGAAAGTTGGTCTTGCCACAAGGTCCAAACACTCGCCGCTGCTACATGGGGCTTTCGCTTCATTCAGCCTTTGGCTGTGTTTGACGAAAGGCTGCGGCTGAGAGCCAAGCTGAATCTCCTCTTTCTGCCAGCCTCGAGAAAACCCAGCTGAGAAACCGCTATGATGGCCGCTGCGCATCTTCATTGTTACCCAGTTTGAACGGAGATATGGTCGTATCTGGATTTTAGGAATTAAGGCTAAACGCAACGGTCTTCTGCGCATTTTGCCAGTTTTGTCTTGTGACAGCTGATAGCCATATCTGGAATTTTTAGGATTCAGATACACGACGGTTGTTCCAGGAGAAACACGCAGTTGAAGTCCTTTCACTCTGAGTTGGCGTCGCGCCAAAATTTGTTCAGGGATGCCCAACTTGAAAATGTTGCAGATTTGAAAATATGAAATGCAACAAAGAAAAATACAAACCTGTTGCAGTTCAGGGAACTGTCAAACGGGTTCTAGGAGCTCTGATACTGAACTCGCAGTTTATCAATCACAACACTCACACGCCAACTCAGAGTGAAAGGACTATAATTTCTTCTGGTTATGTGGACTACCATTTTATTCCTCTTTCCATCTCTCTCAAGAGAGGAGAGAGGTGGAGATAGAAGTGTGGAGCGAGGGAGAGAGTGAGAGAAAAAAAAATTTCGCATAAATGTTTGTTTTTCTGCACGTTGAGACCAACGTTGGATGTACAGACTGTCCCTTAAATATATGGGCACGAAAAAAGTGTGCATATTTTTATTGTCATATTCGACAGCAGGTAAAACCACTTAAAAAGGAAACAGAATTTATATTTTAATTGTTTAATTTTAACAATAAAATTACTTTCAACTTTATTGAATATTGAGCTGCTGATTGCGGGTGTTGTTGGCGCAATTTTCTATCGGAACCTTAACACCATCACTGTTTGAAAATGGCACATCCAGCTTTGAAAAATGCAATTATTGAAAAGAATATCCAACATAACAATGTGGTGACCATTTTGCGTATATGCAGGCTGATTCTGAAACAGTTGGCCATATACTTCGTTTTCCGTATCGTGGTGCCATTCTGAACCAAAAATGTAGAGTGACTTTTTGTCGTCCGATGACTTCTGGGGGCACTCACCGAAAAATAACCATAAGACCACACACTGCAATTGACGACATCACATTGAGGTCACATTGAGATCACATTGAAGTCACTAAAAAGCACCTGGAAAACCAAGTGGATGCTAAACATTCACGCAGGGATGGCGGAGAATGCATTCTCTATGCCTTCAGAATGCATTCTCTATCACACCTGCATTGTTGTTTGGCATTTGCTTTGTTCTGCAATTTGTTTTATAAGGTGCACTTTGGTGACCTCAATGTGATGTCATGAATTGCAGTGTATGGTCCCATGTTTTTTTTTTCGGGGTGAGTACCCCCAGGAATCATCGAACGACAAAAAGTCACTCTACATTTTTTTCAGAAT